>VYZU01034982.1:0-68816 GCA_013401355.1 Ceyx cyanopectus
TATTATCATGTCCCTGGCTTGTAGGAACTACAGGGAGTGAGGGCTTCAAGCTGGGGCTGTGTGTGTGCGCTGTGATTCCCTCCCAGTACAGTGCTGGTCACTGTGCATTTCCTCTCTGTACTTATTCAGTTCTTAGCATATGGACAAGTTCCATCACTCTGTACTCTAGCATGGTCCCTGCACATATATGCACACATATATATACCATCTCTCCACCGTGCAACGGGCATGTTTTTTGCTTGGCTTTGGAAGTGCAGGTTCACAAGGCAGCAAAATGGGGCTCAGGGCAGGAACTGCTACCTGAAATCACACAGCGAAGTGTGTAAAATGGAGCCTGTGACTCCACAGTCCCGTCGGCCTCAGATCATGCTTGGTAGAAGAGTATCCAGCCCACTCTTCTTCTTGCACAAGCAGACCAGTGCCTGCTGGGAAGCTGAATTAAGATGCAGATTATCCAGCTGCCAGTGAGACCTGGATTAGAGTGTTTCCCTTGGATTCAGCCAGGACGTTGTATATTTTCCCTATCAGCATTCTCACACTTTAACTTAGTGGAGTCACTTTGTCACAGAGCGTCTTGCTGCAAGCAGAGGGGGGTACGTAGTAGGAAATCCTGGTATTAAAAGATTAATTTACTTACATGACATAAGAATTTAATATTAAAAAAAAAAAAAAAAGTTGGTGAGATACCAGCCTTTCACTTAGCTCGCTTTGTACTTTGGGTATTAAAACACTATGAGATAGACTAATGGAGGAATTTGGACTCTGCAATTGTCAATCCAGTGTGCTCACCACGATAGAAGTCACTGCAAGGAAGCACAGCCCTGCTCCCTGCCACAACTGAACCAGCACCTTCTGTGCTGCAGCACAAACCTCAGGTGACCAGGTTAGTGCGAGATGAATTATTCTAAGTTTATATAGACAAAGCCTGGAAGAAAGGTTGTCCCGCTTTTGATTGTCTTTGTTTTGGGGAGAAAAAGGGAGTAACACTAATGTAGAGGGCAGGTTCTTGTGGAGGGCAGGCTCTTGGCATGGAGAGTGCTGTGACGTTTTAGAGAGAGCTGGTGTTTCTGGCCTGAGGTGATGGGTGGCAGGGCAATCTGCCTACCTCCAGCTTCTGGAAGAGCCCCCTGGTATGGCTGGGACCCTCTTGGGTCCCTCAGGAGGATGGAGGGACTCTGCTCAGGGTTGATATGTACCCTGCTGCACACCCTGGACTGGCTTCTTGAGGAGCCTGGTGCTCAGAGAGGGAGATCTGAGCTGGACTGGGAACCGAGACAAAAACATGTGTTGTCCTGTGCAACTAAACCTGTTGGTCCCGAGGCTCCGGTGTCATTCTGCTCTTTGTGTATCGTTTCATTTGCTGGATTTTATACCCCTAACCTTTGACTTTGCCTTAGGAACTAGCTCATGGAGATGCAGTTAAGTGTCCCCCCTATTGCTTTTAACTGTGGCTGTTGGAAGGGCTGGTATGTTCTGGAGGTGGCTGCAGTGAAGCGGTGTACGTGACCCCGCTTAGTGCCAACGGGCTAAAATCATCGTGTCCCAGCGTTTGATGTTTGACATCCCTGGTAAGAAGACAGACGCCTCTGTTATGGAAATTTCCTTTTTAAAGAGGAAAAAAAATAACCTGTTAAGCGCTGCAAGATGATTTGTCGTCCTTCCTTTGTGAGACAATTTGTCTTCTCCTGCATCAAATCTGTTATAAAACAGGCAAGCTGTGAAAGAGGGAAATCATCCCAGGAATATGGGATGTTAAGGTGCACAAAGAACAGCCTCCTCCATGCAGCTGTGCACACATCTGTATGGGGCACTTCCCATGCAGCGGTAACAGTGGCCACTCTGCTAAAATACCCAGCTAAAAACAGAGCCTGAGAAGGCAACATTTTATGAATTTGAGGGGGAAGTTGAAGCTGCTGGGAAGAGTGCCAGGGGAGCAAGTAGTAGTGTTTGGCACCTCCTCAGGTTGTGCTACTTCTCCAGCCACTTGTTCCGCATATTTTTATGCTTTATGCTGTAAAAGCTCATGCAAAAACGTGGGACCAAAAGCAGGCTGAGAGAGGTGCTGTCTTGGCTTTTGTTAGTGCTTGTCCCAAGCTCAGGGCTGGTCGGTAGGCAGATGTGGGCTGGTGCAAGGGGAAGATGTTTAGAATTGATGACAGAGATGGCAGGTCTGAACCCTGGATCCAGTTTAGTTTGGGGGACGGTACCTTGAGCAGCAGCCCTTCCATCTCTCTGCCGTCCTCCTGCTCCCCACCCTGTCCTCAGATCCAGTCTCACTAACTGGGCCGAGTCCCTTTGTTTAGGACAAGAACAAGCTTTCTGAAATACTTATAAATCTTGCTCCTGGTCTCATGAGACAAACCAGAGGTCACATGTCACCTTTCATAATTTAAAGCTGTGGGGCTAAAAGCATTTGCACAGACTTGGAGGACCCGATCCTGACCTGCCCGCACGAGAAGGAATTGCAGGAGACCTTTCTGAATCTCCTTCAAGGGCTGGGCAGGGTGACAAGAGCCGTCTGGATGGGTAATTTATAGGCGGAGAGTTGCTCTCTCCGGGTTTGGGAAGCGAGTGAGACAGTGCCATCTCGTGGGGCTGCTCCCTGGCCAGCACTGCTCGGCTCTGCTCTGCCTCTCACCCCCTCGCTTTAAAAGATGGGGGTAATTTCACCCTGCTCTGGCGTCACCACTGCTCGGTTTGCTGCGCATCATCGCCCACCATGTGGGCTCAACCCTGCAGGTAGTGGAGCCAGATCCCGCCAACTGAACCCGAATCTCACACCACTGCACAAAAGATTCCTTAGGTTACAGACAGAAAGTTTTCCAAGAAAATGATCAGCCCTCTGTTCCCCAGCCAGCTCCAGTTTTCATTAGGAGGCGTGTTCTCCATCTTTCTTCATGGGTATTCATGTTCTGTCTTTTGCCAGTTTTTGTGAATTAAAAATTCACTGTTCCCAGTAGAGGATATCAGTAGGAATGGGCTAGGTATAGTTATTTCAGTACTGCTTGGGGCATATTCTAAATTACTTTTTTTTTTTTTTTTTTTTTTTTTTTCCCTGGAAGAAGTAAAAGGTACTTGGGAAAAAAGTAGAGAAATTTCTTGGAGGGTATTTTTACTAAAACAGCACAGCAGTGACTCATGCAGTATTACTACATTAATAGCACATGGAAAAAAAAGCCCACCAGAAACTGGATTTTTCTCCCTTAATACTCTTCTTCTACTAGTTTATAGAACTATGTTTAAAAAAGGAGAAGTAACGTGACTATAATTGCACAAAATAGAACAGCAGAGGTTGTTCTCTCCTCCCCACTGCAGGGATAGAGTTGTTTTCCCCTTTGTATATTTGGTGTACTAGTTCCACTGCAGATGGGCAAAGTGGGTTCCTGGGGAACTGTTAACAGTTTTTATGAGTTGTATTTTGATGATTCATAGATTTATCAAACATGTTCCTGCTATCAGTAATCACCCAGGGCACTCTTGCCCTCAGGGTGTGTGTTTCCTTGCTCTCCCTTCCAAGGGTTTTACTCATGAAGTGGATGTAGCAGCTCTGGATGGGATTGGGAGCGTGGCAAAGTCTCCTGGTCAATTAGCACACAGAGCTCCCTGGCTGCAGTCGCTGCTCCTGTCTTTTCTTTATCTCGAAATGCTGCTGCTGATGGGAAGTCACCATTCAGGCAGCCGGGAGCCTCCTGATGCCTGTGCCTTGCTGGGGAGTGGGACCTTGGCACCGTTTCTGTGTCCAGACGGATCCTTTCTCTGTAAAGCCCCTGCTGAGCTTGGCTAGGAATGTTGGCGTGGCCGTGCCGAGGGCTGTACGTTCTCAGCTGAAGTGGGAAGGCACGGGGAGAAACTTCTTTGTTGTGAGAGTGATGGAGCCTGGCACAGGCTGCCCAGAGATGTTGTGGAGTTTCCTTCTCTGAAGACATTCAAAACCTGTCTGGATCTGTTCCCGTGTGACATGTCCTGGGTCATCCTGCTCTAGCAGGGGGGTTGGATTTGATGATCTTTCAAGGTCCCTTCCAGCCCCTGACATTCTCTGATTCAATGATTCTGTGATTCTGTGAGTGCCCTCCCTGGGTTCCCAGCACAGCCGGGGTGCTGAGTGCTGTAGGGATGTCCTGCAAAACCACCTTGCACCAAAAATGGGAGTCTCCAAACTACCCAGGGGCACAGAGAGCAGAACAAACCACCTCCCTCATGTACCTCCTTTGTCTCAGGCTGCGGTGTGTTGAAAGGAAGGGCTGTATGAACTTCTCTGGGTGCCCATGGAGCAGGGAAGGGGTGAGAACCTGGGCACAATGCCTCAAGCACCGGCACTGTCCTCTGCCTTTGCAGGCAGCTTGGAAGAAACGCATAAATAATTAAGCCGAGGTACTTACACCCACATGTTTTATGGCAAATGGCTGTGTGGTTCGTGAACATTTTTTTCCAGAAACAGGTTTTATGATAATATAGTAAAAATATTAAATTAGAAAATGCCTCACTAAGGGTGATAAAACCTTACTATGGTGGAAATAGGTAATTATCCCCTCTACAGCCTAAATGACAGTTTAAAAGAAATAAAAATGTTAGTGCTCATTACTTGCTTTTGTAGGTTGCAATAAAGGGTAAGTTAAATTTTAATTCAAGGAAGACCCCTATATCGACCTGCGTCTTCTGCGCGCTCTAACTGAGGTGCGAGCGCTGTTAATTACTCGCGTAGGTTATTCTTCAGCACATCGCCTGGACCAGCACCTCTTTGTGCTCAAGTCACCTTTCCTTCATCTGGAGGTAGGGACCTGTGGTGGGGTGGGTGGTTTCAGCTCCCTGGCTCAAACCTGATGTTTAATATATGTGGGTGAAGGAGAGAAATTTTATATTTTTTAACCAAAATCCGAGTTCATTATGTGTTGCCTTAAGGGGGCTGAAAGTATTAAAATCCACACTTACCCTGGTGAATTGAAACAGAGACAAGGTTAAACCTGGAGGATTGATGAGTTTTACTCTCTGCATGGTTAAATCCTGCTGAGGGGAGATGCTGTAGGAGAAAGGCAGCCTAGATGATGAGGAGAAGAAAAACAAAACAAAACAAAAACAACAAAAAAGCCCAAAAGGTTGGGCTGTTATTTTTTTATTTTATTTTTTTTTTAGCAGATTGAAATATATTTTTCTGTTTGGGAGGTGGTGGGGTTACCAGCTTTCTCTCCTCCTGTCACCCTCTGCCAGTGTGTCTACATGTGCTGTGTTATTACCCAAACATTTTACTTCAGCAGAGGCTGCCAGTGTCGTGCCTGGCAGGATGGGGACCATGGGGGTGCTGGGCTCAGCACTGCAGGGCCTGGCTGTGGGTGCAGCCCCTCCTCACACCCCTAAAAACCTGTCATGAGACTGACAGGGTCTGGCAGCATTTCTCTGCTGGGGAAGACAGATCCTCACCTGAAGTCTCCCCAGGCCCCACTTCCTTGAAAAATGACTGTTTATTTAAAATCTGTAGGATTGGAGCAAATTCAGCATTGATCCCTGAACTCTTGTACCCATCAGAAGACCTTCAAAAAAACAAAAACAAAGACAAAACCCTGCAGAGCCTGGTTCTCCTCCAGTGGGAAAAGGCCAAGGCAGGCTGCAAAGGAATGTTCATTTTGGCTTTTGCCTGCTCAGCAGGAAACACTGAAACTCCTGCTGCCTGTGGCTGGTTTCTGGGGGGCTGCCCAGAACATCCACCTTTTATTGTAACTTTGATATGTTACTGGGGACTGTAAAAAAAAATTAACAAATGCAGATGGGAGTCCCTTGTCAGGGTGGAGGTTATGGCTGCAAGAAGGTTACCCATGAGTGAGGCTTGTGGGTCAAATAGAAGCCATTTCTGTTGCTCACTGGGACCCCAGGTGTGGAATTGGAGCTGGAATTCTGACCTACAAAGAGACCTCCTTGGCACTTGCTTTGACTGTGGGCAGTGGTTGGGCCAGGCAGGGTCCATGTGACTGCTCAGGACACAGATCTGGGATGGTGTTGAGGTCATCTGAGGGCAGAGAGAGCGCAGGAGCTGTGCAAGAACCACGTTGTTCCTCTGCAGAGCACAGGGTTGGGAATGCATCTGTGTGTGAGAACTGGGGGTTATTTGATAGCTGAGAAGTGAACTGGTTAGTGCCTGTGCCCATAACGTGTGTGAAACCAAACTAACTGCAGGAGCCACACAGGCCACGGGCTTTGTGCCCTGAGCTGGGGCAACAGCAGCATCCCTCGAAGGGAAGATGGAAACCATACCAGAAGAGGAACCACAAGCCCCTCCTTGTTGCTGCTGGGAGGGTTCTTTGCAGAAATGCTTCCCTGTGGCACAGGAGGGAAGGGACTGGAGCCTGAGGCCTTGCATGGCTCCCACTGCTGCTCCTTCGGGCTGGAAACCAACAAAGCAGGCACATGTGGTATCACCATTAGTCTGCCTTAGGTCGTTTTCCTCAGTGCAGTTGACTCACCCTTTCTATAACAAGGGGCACATCGGGGCGAAGGGAGAAAGGGTGAAAGCAGTGTTCTGTTGAATTTGGACTCCTGGCAGGAGCAGGCCAACAGTTTTTGTCGCCTTTGCCCACTTGAGTGTGAAATGATCTTCTATCAAAACACTGGTTTCAGCATTTCCCTCTCTGCTACCAACACATGAACCCTGCTGCAGGCAGGAGCCACTGCACTGCCCGGGAATGGCACCGAGACTGCAGCATGAGTGGAAACGTTCGTTCAGGGTAATGATGGGGTCTGAGCTGGGCTGGGGGGTGTGATTGTCAGGGGACTAAACAGCATCACTCAGCGGGTTCCTTCCCATCAGCTGACAGAGCCTTAAAGTCTCTCTGTCCTTGTTGGCAGTGGTGCCACTTTGCTGCCTGGTTCCTTGGAGGAGACGGTGAAAGCCAGTTATGTTTATCAGTTAATAGTCTAGGAAATGGAAAATGTTGTAGGCTTGGGTAAGGCACTCCACTTCCTCCTCCTTTTTTTTTACTCCCAAGTGTCAAAAGTTTTCAGCTTTTTATGCATCGGGTCTGTTTCCTGGAAGGGGTTTGGGTTTGTGTCAGACTTGCCCAGACCTGTGCACGTGCTTCCAATCTCATGCTGGAGCTCTTGCTGCTGTGCTCCCATGCTCTCGGCCGGTCTTGGCACACAGAACACGGTGCTGACTGTTTTGTGAGGTGAGGAGACACATCGTGCTCACCACAGACTCGTTTTCTGAAGGTAGAGCTGCTGATGGGTTAATTAGCTTCTAAATGAAAATTAATTTCAGAGATGTGGCCCTGTGAGTGGGAATGGTTTCTTCTCTCAGTGGTCTGTGTGTCTGTCTGTCCTCCTGCATTGCTGGAGCAGACACTTTGCGCTTGTCTTGCTGGGATGAATGGCCGGTGGTTTTTAGCCCTCACTGAAATTTCCCTTCTTTCATGAGCTGACGGGTCACTTTCTCCAGTGGAAGCGTCTGCAAGAAGCAGAGTTTTCAGTTGCCATCTTTCATTGCCCTGTGATGGAGCAAGACTTCAGAGCAGCCCAGTGCTGTTCTGTATCTCCCTGTTGTGAAAACAGCCAGAAATCAGTGTCTCTGTCAGGTCTGGATTTCACTCCTTGATGCTGGATCTTACTCACTTGGAGAGCTGGGGAAGGCTCTTTTCTCAGCCTGCCCTGACAGTTTTCCTGGCCCAGCTACTGCAGCAGCTGCTGGCACAGACAAGCTGTAGGGATACCAGCCCCACAATGATGGGATCATTTCATCATTGATTGTTTGATCTAATAATTCTGGTGATTGTTAATGGAAAAAATCCTATTGTCTGTATAGCTCTGTGTTCCCTCACAACAGGCTGTTGCATTTGAAAGTGCTTGTGTAGAAAATAAGGCTCTTCCCAATGCTTTTTCCTTTGACAGAAATGTGTGATTTGTAAAAATACTCTCCCCCATCTCTCTGGGCAGGTTACTTTGGTTCTAAAATTAAAGACAAATAACACCAGCCCTTTTTTTTTTTTTTTTTTTTTTTTTTAAAAGGGAAACCTCCTGTTATCAGTATTGCTGCATCTGTGATATTAATTAGAATCTTGGTGCTGGGTTATTTTCATTGTTTTTCAAGTACTGTCTAGTCCAAGAAAATGTATGAAAACTAAATTATAGTCCCACGTAGACGGTCTGATTGAATCCTCCTCATGGCTCCATGGTCTTGTACATCCCATTAAAATATTCAATCTTGTTTTCTTACTTGAAGAGCGTGTCTGTAAAGGGCAAACTTATAGAAAAACCTCATTCTCCCAAGAGATGGTATCCAGCGACACTGAAATATTTACATATTTCTGTACTGCTACCGATTGGCCTTGCACAAGTTCTCCCCTTTGCCTGCATTTATTAATAACAATTGTCGAGCGCCTTTTTAATTACACCAGGCCTTCTCATTTTAAGGACTGGATGCTCTTGCTGGCAGATTATTGCTTTCATTTAGACCTTGAAAAGTAACTTTTCCCTCTTCTCTTTCCTTTTTCCCCAGGACGGAGCTTTATCGGTCGCTGTTTGGGAAAATTATGTGTCCTGAAGAACCAGAGCAGAATTAACCCCAGCTCTTTGTGCCAGGGCTGGGTACCCTGGTGCTGTCTGCTCCCCGTGCTGGACGCTGTCCCAGTTCCTCACCCTCCCAGCCCAGACAGCCTCTTGTGGTCACTTCAGGCTGCTCCAGAGCACCGAGTGTGAGGTCTCCCCAGCTCTGGTTTCTCCTAAAAACCTCACTGAGTTCCTCATCAGGTATAAATCACCCCGGCTTAAGGGGAGGAGCAGGGAGAGACATTCAGCTTGGCTGGATGCCCTTCTCTCTGCTTCAGAATGAACTCTGCTTCCTCCCAAAGACAATTTGTTTCTGACTATTCTCTTTAAATTCCTGACCTTGATTCTGCAGTCTGCTCAGCACGGGCACAGTGTTCTGCCAGGGGGAGGGACACATAGTTCAGACCAGCAGGGACCACCAGCCCCCACCCTCCCTGCAATCAGGTCACCCACGTTTGTGCTAAATCCTTGGAGGTTTTTATTTGGGGGACTGGGGGGAGGGGGGAGGGTTAAACATGCAGTTCTGGTCGTTGGCTGCATATCTGGAATGTGTGACTTTATTTTTCACTGAGCCAAGAGGATTTAAATGTCATTTACATAATTAACATGGCCTTAAAACAGAGAAAAGGTGCTTCCCTCACAGGCAGCCAGAGCTCCCAGTTCACGCTCCCAGTTCGGAATGAATGCTCCCTGCACACTGACTGGGACCATCACTGGATGGTGATGAGCGCAACACGGGGCTACATCTGGGGGTAGTTCTGGAATTACAACTGACTGTTTTGGCCCAGCATCAATCCCGTGCGTTTAATAATTTCTGCTGATTGTGCCTCTGAGCCACCCCATCTTTGCTATCATCGTGACACACTGATGGGGGATTCCAGCACGGATGCAAAACTGGCCAGAAGAGATGACTCACGTGAGGGGTTTTGGGGGGTTCTGATATTCAGAGGTCAGAAGCCGGGGATTAAATCCCCGTCAGGGGAGTTCATTACCCTGCTGTGATCAATCTGCAGCGGAGGTTATCTTGCGTAAATAATCGGTGCGCATTTCTGTGAGTGAGGTGCCCATTGCTGGTGCCTGCATGACCCGGGCTGCCTTTGGGGTTCTGTTTTGTGTGACCTAATTAAAATGCTTTGTAAACTGATTGTCCTGCTGTGATCAGCCCAGAAACGGTCCCAGCAGCTGCATGCTCCCCCAGCCCGCCCAGCGCAGCGCAGCTGCACCGGCCTCTCCGGCATCGCCTCGCACGGAGCCAGAGCTGCTCAAACACAGTGGAGGTTTAAATGTCAGCAAGGCAGGAGCACTGTGGGTCTGGGCCTGGAACTTCTGCAGAGGCATCACAAGGGGAGAATTAGACTGGAGAGAAGGGAGACTTTTTTGATGCTGAGGGTGGTGAGAGCCTGGGCCAGGCTGCCCAGAGAGGTGGTGGCTGCCCCAGCCCTGGCATCATTGCCCATGATGTCGGCTGGGGCTCTGAGCAACCTGCCCTAGTTGCAGATGTCCCAGATCCCTGCAGGGGTTGGACTAGGTGATCTTGAAAGGTTCCCTTCCCACTTGACCCATTCCATGATTGTCTGAGTCTCTGGCTGTATGAGAATTCAAAGACTTGCGATATTTACACTTCTCTTCACCAAGAAGCCTCAGGTCTGAACTTCAGAGTGAGACAGGGTTTTTTTCTGCTTGTTTTTTTACCCTGCTTACCAGCTTTTTAATGGCCATCTAAATAGTACTTATTTTATTATTAAATCTAAATAAAAATACATTCCATTTTTAATCATGCAAGAGGGTGGAGGGAGAGAAGCCCACTCTCTGCCCTGTGCTTCCCCTGCAGATGAGCCCAGGTGATCCCACCTCACATTGATGGCCCTTTTCCCTTTGCTCTCCCACTCTTACCCCTGCTTGAAACGGGATGTGCTGCCACACACTTTAATCCATTCTTCCCTTAGAAGACTCTGTGGCTGCATTGTTGCACTTCACCATATCCCTGCAGAGCTGATATTAATTAATCATTTTTGTACCTCATCACTTCAGATTTAAGTCTCCCTTCTAGTCACCTGCTTCCAGTAAAGAGCTTCCCAACACCTTCAGTGTTGCATGGAGCAGAATCCACCACACACAAGAGAAAATGAGCTCAGCTGCCAGGACTTGGGTTGAGCAGGGGCTGGTATGTGAAATCCTGGGTTTAAAAGCAGGGAAAAAAGCACATCTGTTTAGAGAGGCAGTTCTGGGGGAGTTCTGCCACCCCAGCACCAAGCAGCCTGGGACAGTGCCATGCAGCTACAATGAGGGGCTGGTTTCCAGTCACAGATACTTCTTTGAGTGAGGAGGCCATGGGCTGCCCCAGGCTTCTATTGTGATTTATTTTTTTTTTCTTTTTTAAAAGCAGAGGAGAAAAGCATGATAACGTTAAACCCAGTACTCCCGATCAGCACCCACATGCCCTGTCTGGGGTTTGCCCACTCTCCGGGCAGTCAGTGGCTTGGTGCTGACCGTGCCAGAAGGAGCTGCTGTTGCCCCTGTTGCTCACCAGTGCCAGTCCTTGTCCCTCATGGTCCATGTGGGGCAAGGCAGCCGTACAGGGGGAGGCTGTGGCATTTCTCTTGGCTTTAGAGAAATTAGTGCCAGGGTGGGTATTGAACACTTATGTATTGTGAGGGGATAGAACTCTGCACTTGCCTGCAGCGAAGCGGCCACCGCAGCTCTTGGGGAAGCGGATTGATTTCTCCTGTCCCCCTCCAGCTCTAGCTCTCTGGTCAAAACCTTCCAGGTGGACATGCCCTGAATGTCACTGTTCGCTCCTCTCTGCTGCCCTTTCTAGCTTAGGAACCCATTCCTGGCCTTAGGTACAGCAGAGAGCCCAGCAGTGATGCTTAGCCCTCCCAGGAGGCACAGGGAAGCTGTGGGAGTTAGAAGCAAAGCATCACGCATGAGAAGGGCCTGAAGTGTCCAGGGCACTGGTGAAGGACTGATTTTGAAGACACCTGCACCAGTGTATGAGGAAGGAGCTCATGTTCATTAATGAGCCAGCTTGTTTAGTGTGATGCCCGTCAGTGGGTGCTCCAGTTCAAAGGGTACACACGCACAAAGGCCTCCCTGGCTTTTGTGGGATTCTGGGTGTACCCATTTTCCACAACACGGCTTGACAATGCCACGTCCTGTCCCCTCTGTCTACACCCCAGTCAATTGTGGCAGAAACCAGCACTACGGGGCAGCACCTTCTACTGCACTGTATCAGCACCATCAGCACAATCCCACCTCACTGTATTGGCACAACCTGTTCCCCGAGAGGGTCCCCACCCAGGGGGTTTCCTGAGCTGCAGCAAAGCCCTGTGGCCCTTCCAGCATCCTGATTACTTTATGGCTTAACTGCCACCAGTTCGGCCAGCAGTGTCACCCAGCGCTGTGTCTGTGGAGCGGGGTGACACCACATGCTGTTGGTGGGAGCGTTGGGCTGTTGAACAGAGAGCCCTGTGTCCATGCTGGGGTTTGTGGTGCCAGTAGCCATTCAGTGGCCCCCAGTACCTGCTGCAGCTCTGCCCCCCCCCCGCCCCCCCCCCTTCCAGTTTGACTCTTGTGTCCTTTACAGCGGCAGCACCAGGGCACTTTATTTATTTATTTATTTAAATGATTTTTTTTTTTTTTCCTTCATGCACGAGCTTGGCTGGAGCGTTAAAAGGGTAATACGAACCACTTTAAATGTGCTAACTTCCCTTTCGTATTGTTTGACGAGATAAGAGCCAAAGCCCTGCTAAGCATGCTTTTGAATTTACTTATCAGTGTTTAAGCAGGCTCTGCTCCCTGCACCCCCCACCTGGGCAGGGGGGGGACACGGGGAGAACCTGGGCCTGCAGCCGCGGCTTTGGAGCCCCCCCCGTTTCATCTGCTGCCCTTGCTGCTAAGGGCAGCGCGTTATCCCTGCCGTGAAACCGGCCCCTCGCCTGGGTTTGAGCTGCAGGAGCGAGCGCAGGCCGAGTAATCCCCGAGTAACAGCTCACCAGAGCCACCTCCGCAGATGTGCCTGTGGCCGGCGGCTGGCACGGCCCCAGGGAGAGCCCCGGACACTCGCAGCTCCCCATGAGCAGCTGGGACTGTCTCTTGGTCAAGGAGGCTGCGTCACACCCCCAATCTGGGTGAACCGAAGCACACTCTGCCCCATCCCTGTCCCAGCAGCTCCAGTGCCACCGTGGCCAGTACCCGCGGCCGGGGGACACACCGAGTGCTCTTTAATAAGGGCGCAGATAACCAGGATGATCGCCACTAAGTTCTCCTAATGCTGCCAATTAAGAGCGAGATATTCCTCCCCCCACACCCCTCCCAAACAGAATATTAATTCTTTATCAATTCATGATATAGCTGCTAATGAGTACCTACAGAACCGGGCATTACACCTCTACAAAACATCACACACACCACCTGGAAGGTGGTTTGGGGAATTACATGTGACGGCTGGGGAGGGGACACAGACACAGAGCATTTGTGTTAATCCACACCCGCCCCCCCAAAACCCACAATAGTAAAGAATTTCAACTTTCAGACAAACAACTTCATTTACAAGTGTGTCTCTAATTAGCTGCAGAATTAGTAAAGCAGAGTTTTCCCCCCATAGATCGGCTAAACCCCTGAGGGAGGCTGTGGAATAGAGAGAATCGCATTTCCAATTATTTTGTTGAATTGCTAATTTAGTTATTGTGCCTGGTGTAATTGTGATGGGTATTGGGTGTGCAATTCAATTTGTTTTAAATATTTGTGGGAAGGCTGATCAGTAATGGAGCTGACCTATTTCATGGCCCAAATTGAGAGAAGAGACTAAAACAAAAAAAAAAAAAAAAAAGAAAAACAACCAGCTACAAAGCCACAGTTTGTCTCAGTTTTTATTTTGATGTCTCTCATCCCTCTTAAGACTGTTGATGCAACAAAAGGTTTACATTAAAAGATGATGGCACTTTGATCTTGGGCTTTTGAGAGCTTACAGCTTTGGTACGTCTTTGCCTGGCATTTTAATGTGCAGATATGTTAGGCTAAAGAGTTTTAAATATGTTTCTGGAGTTCAGTAGGGTCTGTCCCCTCACCCACCCCAATTATATGACGTTTGTTAAGGTGATTTATGGTTTTAACCCTCAGGACTCTGGTTTGAAAAACGCATGAGCAATAACTGCTGGCCTTGTGCTTGTAATTGTGGTCCCATTTAACAGTCACCCCAACACTTGCCTGGGGGCCATCTGAAGGTGGTTGTGTTTACTGAGCTCCAGGGTTAGTGGGGACACCTGTCATCTGGGTCCCTGTCTACTTAACGGCCCAGGGAGAGGGGTCATGTATGTTCTCCCACCACCTTCAGAGGCACTGGGGTTTTTGCTTTTCTGTGTGTTTCGGCCACTGAAAAGTTAAGACAATACATCTGTGGATGAGGAACAGGACTTGCTAACGGCTCAGTGGGACAGTGGCCCTAAGCTGAGAGTTAGCCTAGAGTGGTGGGCAGAGAGCAAAGTCCATGATGGGACATGGAGCTGGTTCTTCTACCCTGACCCCACAGCTCCAGCACAGCTCAGTGCCAGCTAGCTCCCAAAGGTATGAAGGGGACACGATGAAGGCTGGAGAATATAAACACCCAATTTGCACAGGTACTGCTCTCCTCTGCTGGCTGAGGTGCCACACAGGGCTTTGCCCTGTGGGGGCCACATCTCAGGAGGTTTAGTTCAAACACCTGCAGAGAGTGACCATGGGTCAGACAAGAGCAGAGCTCTGAACAGGGGCACAGAGAGACCACAAGGCACTTGGGCTCCATCCTCCTGGCATGGACAGCACCAGACCTCGTTCGAGAGATAAAACTCCTTGTTCTTGACTTAAGGAGCAGCAGTGCTCCCCAAGGCAGGGCTAAGGACATGGGTGGGCGTGTGTGTGGGGGGGAGGTGTTTGTATGGATGTGTGTGTGTGTGTGACAGATTTCCACTCCTGGCAACAAAGGTGTAATTCCTTCTTTTTATTAAAAGAAATTGAGGTAAGTTAAATACTTCAGCACCAGCGAGAACCGTATGGGCCAAGGGTAGTCTCCCCGCTGCCCTGCCCCACTGGCTGAGTGCCCCACATGCCTGCTGCATTGGCCCTGTGGCCATGGCCAGGATGGGGGGCATGGTTGGGGACCTGGGCTGGTGGCACTGCCACGGGCTCCTGCAGGTCCAGAGCTCCACCGGGTTTGTGCCAGACTTTGACTCCAAGACCAGCTCCCCTGTCACCTAACAGCTGGTTTGTGGAAGCTACTTTACCCCCAAATGCAGCAGAGCTCAGCCCCACACCTGTAACACTCCCATAGAGAGGTCTGCCCTCACCCATGGGCAAGAGTTCCCACCCTGAGCAGTGGGAACTGGGAGGCTTCCCATAACACCTGCAGACGTCCTGGGTGAGGGACCGACTTGTGACAGCACATAGGACATCCTGGTGATGGCAACGGGGGGGAGCCCCCAGCATGGTCCTGCCTGATTGAGACATTCTGTCTTGTGCGTCCTGCTGCAGCCCACACTGGCATAAGTAAAATCATCTTTGGGGGATGTTCAGGGGGCTCTAGTGGGGAAAAGTCTTTTTTAAATCAAATTAGGGTTCTTAACTATTAAGAAATAGCTGGTCCTTCAGCCGACACAGCTCCGCTCGCCCGGGGGCTGCACCTCGGTGTCACCAGAGCTCTGGCAGAAGGGCTGCATTGCACTTCCAAAGGTAACAGTAGATGTGTGAGGCACTGGCATTGTCAGTAATTAACTCTCATAAAACCATCCCTTCTGGTTCATGTTTCACTAAAAGAGGAACTGTAAAAATCTGAAATACTTTTAAGACACTCATTGGTGTGAGCTGCCTCCCCAGCACCGCCCGGCCCAAGCTCTGGAACACCATCAATGTGTTGGGGGCCGACTGTGCTCCCCTCCAGAGTTACAGCTTTGCTGGCTTGTTCTTACAGTCAGGAGGCCCATGAAAATTAAAAATAATTAAAAAAAAAAGAAAAAGTGTAGCAATAAGGCCCTGGGCTGTGGTCAGCCTGGGGTGACCTGAGCAGCCACCACACCTCTGACTGGGGTCATCTGGCTCAGTGCTGGCTGAGCTTACCAGCCATCAGGTCCCTCTGCCAAGAGGGACCAACAGAACAGGATTAAACAAAACCAGTTTTTCTTACTTTTCTGCCTCGCCTCATGGACAGCGGCTGGTCCCTTCCCTTCTCGCTGGCAGTTCCACTTGGCTCTGTGAAGGAGGCAGGTGATGGAGAAAATCTTTGCTCAGATGCATGAGACTGAGATTTTCTTTCTGGAGTTCTAACCCCCAGGGGTATATCTGACTCGGTCCTTCCCTCTCCCTCACCCTGGCTGGCTGTACTTGCTTCTGCTCCTCAGAAAGGGCTCAGCAACCACATGATGTGTAGGCAGTGGGCTGCCCAGATCTATTCTCCCTCAAGTAAGTAAAGAAGGAAGAGCAGAAGCAGCTGAGCAGGTTTTGGTCTCTTCAACCTCCTCTTCAAAGGGCCTTCTGCCCGTTTTACTGACCCAGGCACAAAGGTGAAGCTATTTAGCTCCTGAAAATCCTTTCCTGCCCCTTCCTCAGTGCCAGGAAGCCCAGGAGCCTTCCTGGGGTGTGGGGACAGCCCTGGCCACACCATCTGCAATGCTGCTTTTTCCTTTACCACTAACCCAACAGCCCTTTGCCATGCGCAGCGTGGCGGGCTGGCTGAGCAAACTGGGCTGACCCAGTGTGGGGGGTGGGCACTGCTCCCCCACGGGACGCTGGGTGGGGGGATCCTGGGGTCACCCCACCCGCTCCCAGCAGGCAGAGCCCAGCTTCGGCTGCAGCAACGCTCTTGCGGGGGGTGTGAGGGGGTAACATTGGCACTTGTCGGCACAAAGCTGCTGCTACCTGGTGGGGGGTGAAAGGAGAAGCGGGTTGGGGTGTCATGGGGGTGTCATTGAACCGAGCCCCTGCTCTGCTACGCCCAGAGCTCACGGCGCCGGCGCGCCCGTCATCGCCTGGCGTAGCGCGTCCGGACAGCGGCTGATGCATTGGTCCAGTCACGCTTTGTTAAATAAATAAGGTACAGTTAGACAGCTGTAACTCAATTCCGCAGGCGCTTGTGTTTATACATTTTCCNTTTTTTTTTTTTTTTTTTTTTTTTTTTTTTTTTTTTTTCTTTCCCTCCACTGTACCAGGCAGGAGGGAGTGTGGGAAATCGATGCTCTTATGTTGAAGAAGGCGAGTCCATTGTGGAGAGGATCCGCACGATCTCGGCTCGCTGGGTGGATGATATATGCTGGGTCATGTGCACTATCGAATCCATGGCAACCTCTGGATTGGCTTGGACCAGGCTGGAAAGAGGAGAGAGTTACGTGTCGGCAGCCCCAGCACTCGTGCCCGAGAGCATCCGACAGCTCCCTGGGAGGCCCAGGGGGAAGGACTGGAATATGGGGGTCTCAGAGCAACTGGCAGGCAGGCTCTGTGACTCGGAGGTCCCTGTGCCACTCCATTTGCTGGTGTCAGACCTGCTCGAACACAAACCGAGGCTGAAACCCTGAAAGGTCAGACCCTGTGGAGTCAGTAGCTCTGAAGGTGCCCTGATCCCACCAGCAGCATCTTCAGAGGCTGCCAGGAGCATCTGGGTCTCCCCCTCCCTGACAGCACAGAGCCCTGTCTGCAGTGGCATGGACGGAGGAACCAGCAGAGCTGCTCTTTAAGCTTCAGACTCTAGCTGAAGACATAAAAATTATCAAAAATTAGATCTGTTCAAGTCTAACCAAGCATTTGGCTCCCGAGGCTTAACTGGCTGCAGCAGATGAGGGACTGTGTGAACACACACGGTAACTCTCCCAGGCAGGAGGGATGACAACTCCCCAGTGGCTTAGTGTTTGGGGGTTAGTTGGCATTGAGCTAAACAGCAGCTGAAGGGAACTGGGCATTTCATGACATTAAACACAGAAGAAATTAGGTCGTTTGCCTAGTCTGGGCTAGAAAACAAGGAGGGAAGCTGTAATGACACTGTGGTCAAGTGTGGTCACCCACAGCTCAGAGACTGGCTTGCTCTCCTTGCCTTGCACGGCCCTCTAAGATAAATTCCCATTTTCTGTCCCGAATGGAGAAAAGCCACATTAGCAGCAGATTTTCTGTGCCCTGGCTCTTCCCAGCCCCTGTGGCAGTAAAAGGCCAGGGAGCTGGGACGCTGGAGAATCAGGTCTTTACTCGTCTGGTCTGTGGTTCTGTTCAGGCAGCAGCACTGTGGCCTGAGCAGGAGCAGCCAGAGCTGTAGGCTCCATACACCCTCCTCTTTCCCTGTAACTCCTCAGTCACTCCTGTGTTTGCATTTCCCAAGGAAGCCTCATTTCCCTGTCCTCCCATTTCCACACAAATAACCCTTGGAATCCCTTTACCCTGAGCTCAGTGGCTGAACCGGATCAAATCCCCACCTGGCGGGGGCAGGGGGTGTGTGATTCCCTACCTCCGGATCTGCTTCAGGATGTAGTCCCTGGAGATGTATTTGATGTTCTCCTCTACGACCGAGCGAACGCCTTCCTCCTCTGTCAGCTGTTTTTCCAGCCACTCCACCAGGTCCTTGTTGCTGTCCCATAAATAGGCCTGTGAACAAACAGCACGTGTCACCCGGCGTCCTGTACTCCTGCTCTTCACACACCAGTCCCCAGATTTAACTCCCAGTTACTGGCAGCTTTGGCTGAAATCTTTTACTGGAAACCCTCTGGGGCTGTCCCAGTGTGTGAGGTTTTTAGAAACACAACTATTAAAGACAGCCCAGAGATGTTGCTTTTCTTTTGCAGGTCCTTGCATAAACTGGGATAATTTAGAAGAAAACTAAAATTCCAGCTTTTCTTCTGGGGACAAATGCCCAACTTCTGGTGAAATACAACTGGCCTTGAGGTGAGGCTGCTCAGATGCACCTGATCTGGGGCTTCTTCCAGTGCTAGGCTGTCACAGGGTCCCCATCACCTGGTGTTAGCCCCCAGCACTCCCAGGGTGATGGATCCAGCCCGGAAGCCCCTTTGGCAGGTGTGTGCTCAGCAGAGCCGCTCAGGGGGGTCTACGGCCCTGAAGGGCCTTGGCAACAAACCCCGTTTTTTTAATTTTGCAAGATCATTTCACCTGATATTTGCGCGGTAGTTGACTACATAATAATTCAGGAGTGTGTTGGATGCCTAATAGCCTTCTCGCTCCTCTCTGCTCCTCTCATTTTCTTTACAAATCATTTAAGAATCGTTTTGTTAATGGTTTCCGGAAAAGCAAGTACCGCCATTAGCACTCATTCATATTTATGTCATTTTATTTGGGTAATTAAACACAAAGCTCGTCATTTAAAGGTGCACTATCCTTCTCCGTTATCACTAACCAAGTCAAAGGCAGAATGACAATGAGCTCAGTGTGTTAATGCACCGCGGGGCTGAGCGGGCACCCTCCCAGCAGCTGAGCAGCTACTGCTCCACCCAGGGACCATAACCAGACAGTCACATACTGGTTGGGGTTGGAAGGGACCTTTAAGGGCCATCTAATCAAGCCTCCAACCACCTTCAATCCTCGTGCTGCCTCTGCAGTCTGGCTGGGAGCAGGGTTATGAGGGGGCTGGCTGGGGAGCAGGAGGCAGAAGCATACAATTGATGTTGACACCCAAAGGTGGTGACAAGAGGAACGGGCCTCAAGTTGCCCCAGGGAAGGTTTAGGTTGGACCTGAGGAACAACTTATTCCCCTCCAGGGTTGTATAGGACTGCTCAGGCTGCTTAGGGCAGAGGTGGAGTCCCTGTGATCCCTGGAGGGGTTTCCAAGCTGTGGAGATGTGGTGCTGAGAGACATGGGTTAATGCTGAGTTAATGGTTGGACTTGATGATCTTAAAGGTCTCTTCCAACCACAAGGATTCTCATAAATCTAAGAAGGTGCTTCCATGAGGAAGCCTGAAGTGCAGCCCCTACTCCAGCCCTCATCATTGGTCCTGCCTGACACACTTCAACTTCAGAGGGCTTTTTCTTTTTTTTTTTTTTTTTCCCTTTAACATGATTGTCTTAACTCAGTGATGTCATCTCAACAAGATTTTGCTTATTTCATTGGGGTTTTTTCTTCCATTATTTGAAACTCATTGGGTTTTGCTCCTTGCTTCTGCCCCCAGACACTACAGCCCTGCTCCCTGCATACAAAGTAGGGCACTGAGGAAGATTTCAGGGAAGAGGGGGGACAAAAAAAAAAAAAACCCAAGAAGCTGCCTTACGGTTGCAGACCTGCGGAAAGCTGGATTTACCCAAGAATCCCAAAGCTTTTAGTTTAGGAGAATATTTAATACTCTTATTAATCATTTTTAATCCGTTTGCTTTTAATTAAGAAACAGCATGATGCTTTCCTATCAACATATGCCAGGGAGCAGATTAATTGTGGCTTAAGATAACTCTCCTTGATTGGTGTAATGTATTAGCTAACGAGATGCCTGCTTTTAAAGACGTTCAGACGCTACCTTGGAAAGCCTGCTGCCCTCCAGAGAACACCACCCCCCTTTCCTGGAACCCCTGAGTGTTTGTGACTTTAAAAATAGAATAAAATAAAAGAGAGAATAAAATAAAATAAATAAAATAAAATTAAATACAGAACCCAGACTGTAGGACTATGACAAAATCAGCCTGAGAGCAGCTCCAGAGAATGCCCTTCAGAGATTGCCAGTTTCCCAGGTTGAGCACAGTTGAAGAAAAAAAAAATAAAAAAAGTCCTCAGCATGCTATGAGATGAGGACAGGGGAATAATTAAAAATAAAATACAAGTTCTGCTTTGGCATCTCAGAGGATGCCATAGGTATGCAGGGTCTGGTCTGCACAGCCAGGACAAATCCTGGAGCCAGGAGCAGCTCCACAGTGCAGAGAAACCAAGTGGTGGAGACACTGGGAGCTGGTACATGCAGCTTGAATTGTGACTCCCATGAACCCTGCTGTCTAAGAGCAGCCCCTCTGAACAGCCTCCTTCCCCTAGGCTGCCCTGCCTCACTCACTCTGCAACTCTGGAAGCTGCTCAGATTTTCCTATCATGCTCAGGAAAACCCTGTTTTGCTTTTCTGGCCTGCCATAAAAACTGTCCCCATAAAACAGTTCATGAACTACCTGGATTGTTACCCACAAAGTCTCTCATCACCTACAATGTTTGTAGGTGTTACAATTAAAGCAGAGATCAAACTCCACTTGGGAGAAACTCACTGAACTGAAGCCCTGGAAAGGCCAATGCATTGGTGAAGCTGCTATTCCATTTACCTTCACTGTCCCTTCAACTTCCACAAACCAGCGTCTCAGCATCGCCTGGATCTGCCCATCAGTCAGCTCAGGATTGGCATCATGGATCTTCTTTTTTACCATGTTCTCTAGAAGAAGGCGTCTTAATCTCCAGTAGAAGAAGGTACGGGAAGTTTTCCAGTCCAGAATGTCCTGTTCAAGACGTAAGAGAAATAAGTGAGGGACAACATTCATATGGAGAAATGTATGTGCCTCATTCCCCACAGCAAAAAAAGGGACTCCCACACCTGAGCTGTGAAGATGGGCCCGTGGGCACAGGCTCCCCGCTTCCCTGCCTGCCCTGCTGCCAGGGCAGCCTGAGATGGGCTCTGGGGGGGGGGTTCCTGTGGTTGCTAATAGGCTACCAGTGAAGCCCAGAAGATGTGGGGTCTCAAGTGGGCACAGATCAGGTGCTAAAAAACACAACGTGCTTGTGTTCTGGGGCCAGGGTGGGTGGAGAGGGTCTGCTCCTGTGGCATGTTTGTGGCAGAGGTTTATTTGTAGGCCCACAGGCTGCCTCCAGACTTCCCCACGTGTCCAACCCTCCAAGGATATCCCTGAGGAAAGCCCCACAGTACTCACAGTGATGACACCCTTCTCCTGCATCCGGCCGGGCGTGTCATGCAGGTCAGCAAACTGCATGGCTACCTGGTGGTAAATGGGAATCAGGAATTCCTCCCGCTCCTTCAGCTTGGTCTCCAGCTCTTTCCGGTCAGCAGGGCTCAGCTCGGGGGTACCTGCAGCCAGGCAGACGCACATGTCAGGGCAGAGCCAAGGGGGTTACAAAGGGGGGATGCACAGAGCAGAGTCAGCAGCTCCTCACAGGGCAGAGGGAAAATGGAGGTTTCTTCTGTTCCTGCACACAGGAGAAACCCAGGCTGCTTTTGGTCAGGACAAACACCAGACCATCAGCTCCCAGCAATGCCAAGCAGAGGCTGGAGGCAGAGGTAAGAGTTCCAGCCCAGATCTCCTGCCACTGCTATTCAGGCAAGAGCTTCAAAGGAGTTTTCACCATGGAAACTCGATTCCATTTAAATGCCAATGAGCTGAGCCATCAATAAAGTGACATTTACTGGACTTACTCCTAAAAAAGAATAATGTCCCAACATGCAGTTCATTTAGCAAGAAACATGGACAATGTAAAACCACCTCCACAGTTTCAAGATTTCCTGCAGGCTGGCTCCTGCCAGTCGCTGTCAGAGCCTCTGCCTCATTAAGGAAAACACTAGTTACACTGGAGAGGCCCGAAGTGCTCAGACACAGTTTACCAGCAACCAGCACACACTGGTCTCAGTCACGGACTAACATGATGGACAAGAATAAAATGGTGTCAAGAAGATAATGTCCTGTGGAGTTCATAATTTTTAATTTCTTTTAAAGCATTTGGCTTGGATAAAATGGACTTTGATTAAAACAAAGCCACGCATGAAACGGTTTCCGATTAATTTCAGAATTGCCTGACCCAGACTAGAGTCAGGCAAGAGGAAAGGCAGCGTGCTCTGGAGGCACGTGGCAGCCAACCAGGTCATGGTTGGCTCAGAAGCAGGTTGATGCTTCTCCTACACTGCTTCACCAACACATGGGCAAGAGGTCCTCATGCAGAGGCAGAGTATTTAGAGCCAATCTTAGTTCAATTTAAGCAAAGATTGCAATCCCGGCCAAATTACATGGTGCTGAATTGTGCCATTTTTTAACCTCACACCCACACCACAAGGTCTAGTTGCAGGTTCATGGCCTCAGAGACAGCTGCATCCCACCCCACCTCCCCTTTCAGAGCCAAGGTCGCTGACAGTCTGAAGCTCGGTCTCAGGTGAGTCTCACCCCAAGCACTGGTGGGTTGTAACATTCAACTGTCCAAGGCACCTTCCATTCCAGTGTTAACACACCCACCCATGCGCCTGGGGAGACATGGAAGCAGGATGGACCCTTGAGATGTCAAGAAGTGTCCTACCCAGTAGCACAGGAAGTCAGCTGGAGAACTTGGAACAAAAGGTGATGCTGTGATCCAGGGGGAGTACAACACTCCTGTCCTTGGTATCTTGACTGAATGGTGTGGTGTGTGAACACCACTGAGCCACCTTTGGTTTTAATCTTTGTCATTTGTGAAGGACTGTGAACAGGATTAAATACAACACCTACTGTTATTTCAACACCTAATGTTAAACTGCCCAGCTTACAGGCAGAGGCAAGAGGACAGCTGAGCCATGGTCCTCAGCAGCTCGCTCCATGGGCACTGTCCAGCCTGACAACAGCAGGCTCTAGGATCACAGCCAGAAAGTGCCAGGGCAATCCAAGTCTCTCCCAACAGCACCAGATTAAATTAGCAGGCAGAAGCTTTTAAAAAAAAACAAACAGCAATAGGGAACACTTCATACAGCATAATGCCAACTGGTAGAACCCACTGCCATTGGAGGTCCTGGGTGCCAGCAGCACAAATGAGCTCACAGGATGTTATCAGGCAAATTCATGCAAGAAATGTCCAACAGAAGTACGAATATCAGACCTGTTCTCAGGAAGCCTCTAAACCACAGGACTGCTGGCAGCTGAGGCAGCACCCTAGGGAAACACTGCTCCACCTTTGCACAATGCTCTGACCCATTCCACAAGCACCTGTGGGTGACCTTGACCTCTGACACCACGATCCAGGACTTCCAGACTGAGGGACAGAGCAACCCTGTGGCTCTCCCTGGTGGGTGCAGCACTGCACCAGCTCATGCACAGCACTGTGACACTGGGGCTTCTTCTCAGACTCACCTTCAGAGGCAGGAGGGCCCTGTTTTTGTCTCCTTGGCACTATCTGCATTGTCATTTCTTTCCAGAGCTTCTCTTACAAGTCAGGACAGGCTGGAACATGCATCAAGCCATACAAAGATTCTCTCCAGGGAAGGAATGTTTTTATGTGCCTACCAATATAAATGTTACCTTAACCTTTCAAACACTGGTAAAAAGGTTTTAATTAAGAGAAGCTACTCTTACAACCTTCAGAATAAAAAATTAGATGTATTTATCCATGTTAAGCTCCCCAGCTCCTACACCTCCCTGTTTTAAACGGCAACTCCTGCACTTAAGCCAGTCACGCTGATGTATTCTGGCCTCTCTGCCATGCTCCCGGTGTACAGTCAAACCAGCCAGGCCCAGTAATGATTTAGGTGAGATTAACAAATATGTCAATGTCTATTTTCTGCTTAATTTAAAAGCAGCGTCTATAAAGATTTTTGACTTCTGAACCCTGTTCTCCTGGAAGAAAGAAGGTAACAATGAGGAGGGGGGATAAAGAGTGATTATCCCATCATCGATCGTTTGTCAGGAGCATTTCTTATTCACTGGACTATTGTAAAAAGCTAAGCTCTCGATCAATCCTGTAAGCCCCCTGTACAATTAAATATCTTGGAATGGTTTTCTTTCTTTCCTAGTCAGATCTTGAGGCCTCAGGGTTTTCAGAAAGCTGGGGCTTTATTTATTTATTTCTCAGGGACAGAGAAAAAAAAAAGAAGTCTCCTTCCACAAATCTTACCCTGGCAAGGAGAGGGGAGTTAAAATATGGGATTCCTTTGCTCTAAAGGTACTTGACAGTTAATGAAACTGTTAAAGTTTAAATCATAGGAACATTATAGACCTCTAGGTATGGATCGGCTACTAATCAATAGAGAAACAAAAGAAGCAGCAGCGCCGAGACGGCCACTAGTGCAGCGTGAGCGGAACAGGTCTTGGCGGGCAGGGGGGCACATGGGTAGGACCAGGAGACAATGTAAAGGAAGAAAGAACATGTGTGGCCTTCCCAACTTGGCCAGCAGCGCCAAGCACTTTCTGAGCAGCACTCTATGTGCCATAAAATGTCACATTTATCTCGGACTGCAGTTTGCTCTGCAGTCTCCAAGTACGCTTGTATCTATATATAGTGCTGGCACGATCGCAGCGTTGGCATGATGGGAAAAGGCCAGGTAAATGTCTTAATTCTACTCTCAACACCTTTTAAGCCTACCCACAGTGGTAAACGCACAAAGACCTCCTCCTTCTACAGGGTCTTGTTTTGGATTTTTGTTTGGTTTTGTTTTTTTTTTTAATCAGTAGCAAAACTGCCTTAAACAAGTTGAAAAAAACGCCCTGGGGAAGCAAGAACATTGGGGTACCAAACATATTAGAGATTAAAAGAGCAGAGGCCAGGGTTTTGCCAAAACCCTCTGCACATATATACCCAGTTAAACCAATAAAACCAAGTTTAAAACCAACTATAAGAAGAATTTAAGCTGAAATGCTCCCAAACATTTCCTGGGGGAAGCTGGCAGCTCATGTGTGGCCATCTCTCCCATCAGCCCACCTTGGCCTGTGCCCATCTCTCCACAAGGTGACACCAGCCTCCCCATTGAGCTGTCACAGCCAGGCTTTTGTGGTCACAAACTCTTCTGTGTCCTACAGCCCATAATAGGCACTCAAACCTCAGGCAGGGACTATCAGTACCCCTGGTCATGCTGAATAATTAATGCCACATACTAAGGTTGCCAAAACAAGCCTTTTAACCACCCTGCAGAGAAGCCCTCCCTGGCCATAGCAGCAGGGACAGATGCTCTAGAGCCCACGATCTGGAGGAAGACTCCAGAGAAGCCGCCCTCCCCGGGCAGACAAATGGAAAAGCTACTGCAATAAATCCTGGTAGAGAGCTCTCCCGGAAAGGGCTCTGATACCGATAGCAATTTATCCTCCTCTCCAAAAGTTAAGGGAAAAGCTTTGTGGCAGGGAAAGCAACACCTGACCTGTTTTGATTTGCGCCCACATTGAACAACAAAGAAACATCTCCCCCAAGGTAAGCGGCGGCTCTGCGCAGCCCCCGTCCTGCCCTGGCTGCAGCCTGAGTGGTGCAACAGCCCTGACTGCCTTTAATAAAGTTCCTGCCAGATGGAAATGGCTCAGCAGGACCATGAATCACCACTTCCCATAACATTTAGTAGCAAAGTGCTTTTTTTAAATATGACCAGTTTAACAGGTTAGACAAAATGACTTTAAGAAATGTTATTGTAGGTTCCTTCTGATTGCAGAGAGCCGGGCAGCTTCTGAATCAATTTGATGGTTTATGGTTTCTAAGCTGTTAAAATGTGGGATTTTCTCCCTCACCCTCAGTGCACAGCCTCCGAAGGCCCATTTACTTGTCCACTTTCTCACTCTTCCTCAAACATGCACTCAAAGACCCGGGCACAGCCCAGCACCAAGGCCTCTGGCCCAGCTGATCTGCAGAGTTGGACAAATCCAATGGCTTCAGCCCTTGGCCACAGCAGCCTCCTGCACTGAGCAACGAGGTGATGACATGCCCCTGACCCACCACTCTGACCCTTCTGTTGGCGCCTCAGTTGCTCACACACATGTTAGAATTTGAGGCAAATTATCCCACATCTTTGATTTTCAAAGGCAAATTTTACAACACAAATAGCAGCTATTTTCCCAGCATTAATAATGATTGATTATCTCAATGTTACAATTGTTACAGGCAGATTTTCTTTCTCCCCCAGGTAACACCACAAACTCCCCACATTAGTTTATCTTGTCGTTTGCTTGTGGCCATTGCTTTCAGCAAAGCAGAACAATCCCACTGCAGCACATGCTGAAAAGATCCTTAGGAAACAAACTTTGGGGATGCACACCAGTTGCTCTGCATCTAGTGACATAATAAAATGTCTTTTTTAAGCCTGGTTATGACTGTCCTGCCTGATTTCCACAACTGCAATAACCACCGTACCTGAATCTCACCTTCTCTTCCCCTGCCTTTCTCAAAGCTCTTGCCAGACAAAAATTTAGCAGAGGCAGCAAAAATGCCACTGGCCTCCGGGCTGCCCAAGCAACACATCTCCCACCCCAGCTGGAAGGAGCTGCTCTGGAAGGGAGAAGGAAGGTGACTCGGAGCTGCTCACGTCCCCGGGGAGACAGGCGTTTCTGGATTGTCACTTGTTTCTTTAAATGAGACTGCTTGTAATTGCTTCACTAAATATTCAGTAGGATTTATGTTGTAAAGGTGCAATATGAAACAGCAGTGAAGGTCACACATGCTCACGACACGGGCTTCCAATATCCTTGTACAACGGCACCGTGCGATGTTTCACCCTGGTCCTTCCCAGCTCTTTGCTCCGGAGGCCTCGGTGGCACCAGAGCAAATGAGCAAAGTGTGGCAGATACAGAATGACAAAAAATTCCTGTTTGGGGAGGGGACACACATATCTACAGCCCTCCTGGGAGGCTATTCAAAATGACAGTTGCCATGCAGGAGCTGGCAGAAAGCAGCACTTGCTCTTCTAGGCTCATGATTGTGAATTAGCAACAATTTAAATGCAGCAGCACTCCCGTATAGAAGCAGTTACTGGGAATCGGCATCACCTAAAAAGACAAAGTTCCAGCAGCACAGACTGTGCTTGTCCAAGGCTTCATGAGAGATGGAATTGCACCAGCAGCGTTTGTCTTAGTTCTTGCTCAACAAAACAACTGGCACTTTGATTAATTACAGCACTGAATAAACAAGCTCCCCCCACCCTGAAAAGGATTACTAGACTTTATAGTTGCAATCTAACTTTAGCTTTAACTTTCCAAGCTAATGCTTGGAACCAGACAGGCCACAGGATGGAAGTTTTCAGGCTGCATAAGAAACAAGGCTGTCAGGTCTGTCCCCAGGTCCCTCACCAGGTGGGACAGGTAGGGCTGAGAGGGACCTGTGGGTTCAATTCTGGCACCACACTCTGGCATGTTGATTTTCAGAGGGGAACTTCTGTCTCAGGTAAAGTTATGTGTTTGATGCTGGGTGTTCACTCATTATTTGGGAATTTAAGAAAAGTTTTGCACACTCTTCAGCCAAAGTTCAAAATAAGTCAGTGCAAAGAAGGCAGATGCACAGACTAATCAATAACATTGCTGGAAAGTTAAGGGCTGCCTACCATTGGAATTTGAGAAACCCCACTGCCCCCCACCTCCCAAAGCATTGCTGGACACCGGAGCCGTATGTCCCCTCTCCTGCACCTTCTACAGCTTATACAGGCAAATGCAAACCCAATTTCAAATAAAATTAAAGCTGCATACCAGTGCAGGGGCAGCTATTCCACAGGACTGTCAAGAGGATACTCAACACTATTACACACATATCAAGTGACGAACAGATGCTTCCCTCTTACTACGAGATAAATACCTGATAGGAGAAATGTGAAAATGTAATAACCAATCTCACTCTAATTGAAGCTATTTTACCATTCCTTTCATTCATATTCCACCAAATTTTTTGTGTCCATTACTCTGTGCATCTGACACATTACACGTCTAGAACCTGCACAGCACCGTTAATTTTTATTCCACTCCTCTGTGTTTTACTCTAATTGTAATACAGAAATAAAATAAAATTGAACCTCTATGTTTTTAACCCCATCACAAGGGTCAGAGTCTGGAGGGTTCCTACAATTCTAGGTGATCCCAGCTCTGCTGGCCCACTCCCCCCTCCGGGTGGGAAGCGAGCCATGGGGCAGGGCCAGGGCTGTCCTCTCCTTCCCTGCCCTTTGCTCCCTGCCGTTTGTTGGTTTGTAACAGCACAACCCTGAGTGACGTTTTAATGAAACACGGGGCTAATAAACATTTCAGTGCCAGTGCTGGAGAATTGATAATGAACAGATTTATGTCAAATTATTCAATACCTGCCAGCCTTCACTGCTCTCCTGCTCCCCAGTTGCCAGTCCAGCCCCGGTGTCTCGCACCCACCGGCGCCCTGGTCTCCCCCCTCTGCAACAGGCACCCGTCTGAGAGCATCTCCCTCCTCCCAGCTCTTCAGCAGCTCCAGGGAGGGATGACAGCCATTCAGGGGTTAAAGAGAGGCAGTGAACCCCCAGCTAATGAGTAAGAATTCAGCAGGCAGTGTAAGATAAATGGAGCTTTCTCTGCTTCTGCTGGAGTCAGCATGAACTGCGGCCCTGCGGCTTGTTTGTGGCAAATGGAGTGCGCGAAATATCAAAGGGCAGTGATCCAGAAGAAGACCGACTTTGACAAATTTTAAATTGGCCAGAAAGAAAACCCGAAAAAAAAAAAAAAAGAAATAATAAAAAAAAAAATTACGCAATTCACTGTGTCCTGCAATCTTGGCTTTCCTACTTCGGTACTGAATTAGTGGCAAAACAACAGCAATGATCGCCCGATGTTGGGAGCAATTACCAGCCATCTAAGTGAGATGCTTATCAGTGACTGAAGCTTTTAGAGCTCTCGGTATGTACAGTTGTAAGTGACTTGCTCTTGTGTTGCAGTCATTTTAATTAAAGTCTATGGAGTTTGCTGGGAGTAATTACCCTGTAGAGGAAGAGGGGAGAAAAAACCCTGAAGAGGCTCCTGCCTCCTCACATAGCATGGGGTTGGAGTTTTGAGACTGTTGGCAGAAAAGCACAACCTCTCTTTCTCCCTGTATTTTATTCCAGGGATGCTGGTCTGGGTCCCACCGGTCTGATCCAAGAGTGCTCTGCACCCACACAGGGTGACAGACCCTCTGGAGGTGGCACCCAGCAATGACTGAGGTTGTGTTGCTCTGCTCCCTGCCTTCCTCCACTGCTTCAGGATTTAAACACTCGGGCAGCTGTCTTTGTCCACAGCCAGTGACTCTGCTCCTGGAACAGGACTCACCGGGCAGTCTCTGCACAGAACACACCGTGTCTTTGCAGAGGCAGCAGGATGGTTTTTGCTCATCGGCAGAGCTAGCGCTTTTCATGGCGGGGAGAAAGTAAATACTCTCAGAAACAGTGCTCCTGCCTTAGTGCCGTTTGTCCGCAGGGCCCGCAGCTGATTGCTCAGCACTTTGCCTCCTCTAACCACACATCTGATTTCTCCGTCCCCACCCACCAGGAAGGCAGCTCTCCGGCATCGGCCATGGAGCTGTGAACACCCTGACCCTGAGTCCTGACCATGCAAGGGACTCGACATGTGAAGTGTGACACACCTAAGGACAGCATGTGTTGGGACCCTGTGCTGGGTCTCCATGGTTTGGTGTAGCCACACTCTCCATTTACTCCCAAAGGGATGCTGCCAAGTCCAATGCAGCTCAAAAGTGAGGCTCTGTGAAAAGAGTCTCCTTGCTGTGACCACAACCATGAAAACTGTTTTCATTCCAATAGACACAGGCAGACACCACATCCACCTGGGTGTCCACTTCCTCAGACAAGAAAGCATCATGTACAGGAGCAAGATCTGAACTTAGGTAAAAGAGCTGCCTTGTGCTGGTCTGCACAAATCCAACACCTGCTGACCTGCTTCTTGCCCAGAGAGCAATGGCACAATGAGAAAAAGCAGAGAGCAACCAGAATACTGTCATTTAAAAAAATAAGGGAAAACGTGTTGGATGTTATCACAGACATCTGTAAGAACCTGGTTTTCAGCAAAAGCAGCCCGATTCTTCACATTCCCTGCACCCTTTACAATTATTATTCTCTTTCCGAGGTGTATCAGGATGGTTGTTTTGTATATAAATTGTTGCACCACCATAAATTTAAAAAAAAGCCCAATAATAAAATGTAACTGCAGCAATAGCTACGATTTATCAGTCATTTGCAGAACGCTTTTCCTCCTGAAGGATCCCAAAAGGCTTTATAAATTCAAACCATACCCACGTAGCACACTTCTGCCAATACTGAAATGTAGTCAATTTTGGAGGTAAAAAGAGGCTCTGTAAGATTATACTCTTATAGTGAGAGCTGGTAAAGAACTATTTAAAGAGCCTATTCCCCTGAGAGAGCACTGATCTGATATTAAGTGCATTTTGCTGAACACTCTGTATTATGGGTTGGGTGTACACTAGGTGCTGGGATCATCTGGAGCAAGAGGAACGGCAATAATCCACGTGCATGGCGAGCAAGTGCTGCAGATCACCCCGTATTTTACCAAGGAGGGCAGGAAGATTTTGTATTTTCTTGAAACTGAAGAGCAGACAGGTATCATTACTCAAAACTGTCTCAGACACACAGTGATAGTCCAGCAGCCCAAAACATCTTTGACTAAATTCTTAGTTACACCAAATGACAACAGCTGAAGGTTTGGCCTGTGAGGTTTTAGTGAGCTGAGCAATTGCTGAGATCGAAACTAGATGGAAGACTCTGTAGTGTCTATTGTAAGAGCCATTCAATATAAAAACCAGATCAAAATATAAAAACCAGATCAAAAAGTATATCCCCCACAGCCCAGGCATGCTAAATACCTGTGAATATCATCTCTGACACGCACATCCACCCGGCTTCTCTCAGCTGTTTTTCTTCCCAAGTTAGATGAGGGTCAATCAAAATGATCATTAATTTGATAAAATGCCTCAGTGCCCCTTTCCAAGGCCTCTGCAGACATTCCCTGCCTGTGGGCTGCAGGGCTGGCTGCCCACTGGCCCCCGCAGACTTACCGAGCCGCTCGGCCAGGCGGATGTAGACGGGGTCCACTCGCCTCATCGTCTTCACCAGATCCTTCCTGCGGAACTTGATTTCTACTGTCCCCTCGGGTTCCAGGATTCCTCCTCTGAGCAGTGATGGGAAAAGAGAAAAGAAAGGCACTTTCAGGTCATCAGACAAGGGGAAACACAAAATGGAATGATTCAATGTTATCTAGAATGTATGTAAAAAAAAAAAAGAAAAGAGAAGGGGGGGAGGGAGACAAAACAAAGAAGAGAGAAGAAGAAAGAAAGAATCTTAGCTCTTATTTCTCCAATGCCACAAGTGCACACCAGGCTGCAGAGAAACACATCAATCCAAGGGGCTACAGCACAGCCTGGTACAAGCAATGCTCTTCATCAGGCTCTGTTACACTGTGACCTGAAAGCTCTCTCAAAAGGCAGGTAAGCTTTATGAAACAACCAGTTAACCAGCCTTTTTCATTAGAGATCCTGCCCACTTCCCAGGTCAAAGCTGAAGGAGCATGTGATTTGAAACTTGGGCTTGGTAAATAAAATCACTTTGATCTTTAACAGTGAGGGCTGAGGGTTACGGAACAGCAACAGCGATGAGAATTATTACAAATGTGTAATGGTACTTAGGGACATGATGACATGTACTGCAGAATAATCTTTGACTTGTCTGCAGCTCAAGACCCCTAGCTTCCAACTACAGCTCTGTAAGTCAGACACGGTCCTTCCTGATGTCTCACAAGGTGGGGAGCTGGACTGATACTGGTGGCTTGGGACCACAGGTCTCTTCTGTCTCACTTCTTGAGAACAGCCAGAGGTAAGCATCCCATCAGGATCAAAAATCAGCTGGGAAAGTGAAGGGAAATGGGGATCTGGGAAGAGTATCTTCTCAACTCCTCCACATACAGGCTTTTGTTTTCTTCCCTCGGAGCAGCTGCCCAGGAATTTTGCCCTGCTAGGTAGTATGAGTTGAGAGGATGCCCTGACAGCACAATATTCACTTGGTCCTTCTATACACCTTCTTTCTGTCTGCTGCAGATAGCCCAGGCAAGACTGGATTTTTCCTCCAAATGATTCAGTATTTCTGTATTTTAGAGACTCTTTAAAATATTTTTTAAAACCTGCTTCCAAGAGTTTGCCTGTAGTTTGCCTTTTGCCTTTACCTAAACCCTGAACCACCAGTAACTAGAACGTCAGTTACGAAAGTTGTAGTTAATTAAAAAAGGGCAACTACTTAAGTGCCCACATGACAGGACAACACTCAGGGATTTTAAAGTACACACTTATTTCCACTTCTATAATTTGCAAAATTGTATACACAGGCACTTGTTTCAAAGTGCAAAACATCGTGTGGAAACATCAGAATGGTCAAAAAACCAAGTCCTAAGTGCCAACATCTCACGGAGCTTTGTGAATATTAGTAATGAACCTTCACAAAGGCTCCTCACACTGGCTACGGGACCAACCCCCATCAAAGTCTGAGCCAGGAGACATCTGAACTGTCCTCACTGGGAACACTACCCAGAAAACTTCTCCAAAACATAGGTTACAACTGGAAAGTGGTCAGCCCCTTTCCTAACAGTCTGACACACTCTGAATGGAGAGCTTCTCAGCCTGGTCATGGGCTCAAAGCAGGTGGTGATGGAGGGAGAAGAAAGCTGCCCTACCTGCTTTCCCGGTCTGCATACATCTCCATGTGACGAGGATTAATGGTGGGGTCAATCACAGCCCAGGAGCCCCCTCTCAGCTCCGCCTGCGGTGGGATGTAAATGAGCACGGGTTGGCGATACTCCCTCAGGCCATCCACAATGTAAGCACCAAACTTCAGCACCTGGTCATACATGTCTGCAGAAAAAGGACACAGCACTTGAAGTCACAGCAGGTTGGTGTTTCTGGGAAAAAAAGACAATTATTCAGCTTTTCTAATCACCTCCTGCTACCATACTGCAAGTTCTGGCTGGCGTTATCTGGATCTGGGCAAGATGGACTGAGAAAGGGAGATGATCCCACATCCATCCTGCTCCCAGACACTGGACCTCCACTTGGGAGATCTGGTCCAGCTACTTCCAGTGGAACAGCATCTCTTCACAGAGCACAAACTGCAGGGTCCTCAGTTCACACCATGTGTCCTGGAGATGATCAACCCTTTACTTCCCAGCCAAGACACCGAGTCCTTCAGCAGTTCAGGGAACCAGGCCAGGTATTTCTGTCCTAAATAGGAGCACAGCTGCCCAGTTCCAGACTTACTGCCATGGACCTGCACCATGATTCCTGTAACATGCAAGGCACACCCAACAGCAGGAGACCTTTTACATATCTCTACAAAAATTCACGTGTGGGAAGGGTGCAGATGTGGACTAACAATCTTCTCTCCTTGCACTGGAATTTGTTTAAGGCATTTTGCTCAAATTTAATAAAAACAACTCCACTGTGTAAAGACAGTACAGTAGAAATATCAGCCCCAAAGGTGATTTAAATAAGAAAAAAAAATGAAGGCAAAAGAATTTAGATGAGATTATATCGTTTACAGGGATATAGTTTTAATGGAAACAGGCACCTTTGAATGTATGTATTTTGTTATATATAATTATATATAGCAGTATCAAATCAAATATACAAGAAATGAAAAACACTTATTAGGATCATCTAGTCCATCTGTTCACACAGGGCTGTATCCTACATTTCTTTCCCAGAGCTTTTTAAAGCTTTCATTTAGAAATCCCCTACAATAAATCTACTGCTTCTTGAGGGGTATTTCCCCAGCCAACCAGATGAATTTTTCCTTAGCATTCAGCTAAACTTCCCTTCTTTCCCCATCCCCATTCATTTCGTATTACTACTCCTTGCATCACCCTACATAATCTCTCCACTCCTTTGGGCTTGCTATAAATAGCAGTAGGCAGTGGGTCGTATTTTTTTCCCTCAGACACACTGTAGGTATTCATTTCTCATGTCTCCCAGGACAGGATTTTCAATCCCTTCCATCATTTTTGTTCTTTGCTTAGCACCTCCCAGTTTGCCTATTTTTTTTTTCCTGGCAAATATTAAAATACCAGTGGAGGGAGAAGAGAAAAAAAAGTGGGCTGCATATATATACTAAGCACACATGCTGGCCTTCAGTAAGACTCTTAAAAGACTAAGACACTTTTATTCATCTAAAATCCTTACAATCACTTGCCACAGCCATAATTTCCGGGAGAAAGAGACACCATCCCTTGTCATTTAACCCTAGTTTCATGTTAATGCTTAATGTGCACACAGTAAAGCACTTAACTCTGGGAAATATACACACAGGCTCTTCACAAATATACACACATGAACTTACAGAGAGCAAGCCAGAGAGATGTATACAAAGTGTGTGTACATATATAAGCAAAGAAGCACCACAGGTATTGATGTAATCTCTGCAGTTCATTTGCAAGGTCATTGTCCAAGTACCCAAGAAAAGGAGTTTCACATTATTTATGAAACGTCGAAAGCTGATGAGGAGAAGAAGAATTTATTTCCTCTAACTGCAAACAAACATAAATTCTGGCAGAGACAGTGGGGCCTGAGAACCAAACAAAACCCCAACCTTCTCCTTTGTCCTGAGCAAAGAAAAAGGCCTCAAAAGGGGTGACAAATTTATTACTAATTACACAATTATTTTATTATGTACTGCGAGTAATAAACCACTTGAAGTACTTTCAGCTAATTCTAGTGTTAAGAAAATAATTGCTTGATTCAAATTATTTTAACTGAATTAATTCTTTACTAGACATTTTTTACTAGTGCTACATAATAAAATAATTGCGTAATTAGCAATACATTTTTCACTCCTGCCAAGGGTATATATTTTACTCAGGTTAAGTATAGGAAAAAGAAGCACTACTTGTTTGAAGGAGGCAGTGGGAGGAGGAGCAGAGAAACCAAAAGCACCTCAATGCTCTCTGTGAGCAGCTCCAAATCTCTTCCAGGTTGGCCAGGTGGCACCAGCAAGGTCAGGGGAGCATTTCTGTGCCTACAACACTTCCGGGATCAGATTGCCAGGGCTACCCAGAGGCAGGAGCTTTCCTGCTATGCAGTTCTGTACAGTCACTCCTAGTGGGACCCTGCAAGACAGCGTTTTGCTCTCAGGCAATGTCCCAACAACCTTAGATTAGTACTTTTGGTGTAGATTTAGATCAAATACTGGCTTCTCTTGAACACTCAGAACGTCTGCTGAGATCAGTTCCAGAGGGGAACTGCAGCGTCCACAGGCTACAGAAGGGCTCCTGCAGCGTTTTCCCCTCTCACCATCTCTGCCTATGCTTACCACTCCAGCAAAGCAGGGACTCTTAAAGAATGTATAGTTTAAAGAGGTAAAATAAAAGTAGTGTTGATGAAAGTCATAAAAACACTTTAAAGACAACCCAAGGCACCTGTCTGTAGTCCCTGAGCCTGACCACCAGAACACACAACCTTCCTGATATACATCACGCTTGAGCGTGGAACTAGGAAACATTTGCCATACTGTACCACCACCACCTGTCTCTTACTTGCAGTTTTGCTTCATTCTCCACTCCTATGATGGCAAATAGTACCCCAAATGTAACTGCTGCAGGGAGCAAACAATGCCAAGTCTCCATGGTGCCCACTGCTCTGTGCACAAGCTGCAGTGCTCAGTGCCTTGTAGATGCAGGCTTTGCAAACTGTTAATGCTGTAACGGAGACACTTTCTATGTTGAAAACAAAACCCAGCTGCTTCCCTCATCACCTGTGTGGCAGAGAATACAACACTTGTTCAAGATCTGGCTATTCACACAACTGGTCTCACAAAGGAGTTGCTTATGCTGAGACTGGAAAAGTTCAAATGAAACATCATATTTCCTGGCCAAGATGAATTCCTGGGGATTAATTTAACCCTCAGCGTAAGAAGGGACTCACAAGGCAGAAATGCTGCTCCGAGAAGAGCAGCGTGTGTCGCTGTTTCCCGCCCGCCTAGCGCTCCAGCACCTGCTCCACATGAGCATGAGATCTGCTGGAAGGTGTTATCATTACACTGAACGTGGAAATACTGCTAGCCAGAGGCACCTAGCAAGCTAGAAAGGCTGCAGACAGCTTTTTGCATTGCCATTGTGCCGGGCATCGTGCCCTGAACCTCCGAAGCTGGGACGGATCTCATCGGCTTGGCTTGATTATCGGATAGGACCTGAAGGTAAACACCAGGCATATACTGGCTGCAGACACATAATGTCCCTCATAAACCCATTACACACAGGCAATACCGTCATTCAACATCCAGGTAATCAGAGATTTAAACCAGCCTTTTCATTCTGCTGGCATTATTTATTTTTTTATTATTATTATTATTATTATTGTTATTTATAACCTATCCTGGGGTAAAAATAAAATAAATAATAAGTGAAACATGAAAAGGCAACTGCAAGTGACCCTGTAGCATGAGCGGCGCTGCAGTTTAATGTGGCGGGGATTTGCATGCTATCAAACTATTCATGCCGAGTCCAAGACCCTGGTGCTAATTTCCAGTAAATTTCACGCTTGATGTCTCCCCGTTGTGGGTCACTGACGGTTCGCCTAAATAAACCACTTCCAAATGGCTCCTCCATCTAAATATTCAAGCCAGTTTTTATAATTTAATTTTGCATTATGCTGAATAGCCTTCTGGCCAGATAGTGCTCATTGGGGAAACCACCACCACCACTGTGATACGCCTTTATTTATGCCATTTATTTATTTATTTTACAGCTTGAATTAGACCTCCTAGGCCAACTAGGAAAAGGGGGGGGTGTTTCTCTCTCTATTTTTTTTTTTCCCCTCCACTAATGTCAATTTTCAGCATAGCAAGAGCTGTCTCTAATCTTTTCCTACTCATTACACACAATTTTGGAGTCATTTTACCCACAGTGCAGTCGGCTCCTGGCAGTGTGTTTGTGTGCACTGAGGGGTGGCATAATTGTTTATTTTCCCTCCCTGCATAATCCCCAGCCAACACTGAAACCAAAACTGCAAACAGCTCCCCAAGGGGTGCCGGGAGAGGCCTGTGCTGCCTGTACAGACCCAGCAGCCAACGAGGTGCAGGAAAAGACACAGACCGTGGAGCCAACTGCAATGGTTCTGTTCTTCCCCCCTGCTGTGGCAGCTCTCTCCTCCTGCTACCAGCTGGGGTGGAGGACACAGGAAAGGGAATATAAATATCCCTGTGGTGTCTTTTCCACCTTAGAATCATAGAATCATTCTGGTTGCAAGAGGCCTTTAAGATCATGGAGTCCAATCACTCCCCCAGCACTGCCAGGGCACCACTAACCCATGTCCCTCAGCACCACATCTCCATGGCTTGGAAACTCCTCCAGAGATCACGGGGATACCACCACTGCCCTGTGCATCCTGAGCATCCCTTTCCTCCAGCTGGTTGTGCAATGACCACAGTTGACTTTAAGGAGAGCCAGGCAGAGCATTGCTGTGGTCCCAGAGGGGTGACAGGTCCAAACACTCTGGTAGGCCTAGAAAAGCATCCCCTTTATTAGCATTTCTGGGAGAGGTCCTGTACTTGCTGTGGAAGAGGGGGCTGGATGCAGACTGCACCAAAGTGAAGCAGACCCACTCTGCAGGCTCCTGGGTACAAGCTGTCACCACAGTTCATCCAATCTAATAAGAAGCTGCTGCCCAAGATGGAACCTATTTCTGCCCCATGCCACACACTCCCACTGCTGGTCTATCCCCAGTGAAGAGAATGCTAAACCAGTAAAACCACTGGGTACGGCATGGTGGGGAGCAGCAGCAGGGCCCTGAGCAGTACAAGACTCTACAGGACAACAACATAAGGGGATCCAAACTACTGATTACCTTTCATTCCACCAGAGAAGCCTCTCCAATTGGCAAAGACCATCAGAGGCAGCCCTTCTCTGTTGAAATCATTGATAGCCTGGGCAGTCTTGAAGGCAGAGTCTGGAAACCACACCTGACCAGCCTGCTGGATTATCTGTTGGTAAGAAAGAAAGACTGTTAAGCCTTGAAACATCTTAACCTAAGAGCTGGCATAAAAAACATTGAAACAGATGCAACAAGAGCCGAGAGGTGGAATTAAAAGCGAAGGGTACAGCATATGGAATGTTTAGGATTTGCTGCCCACAGGAAAACTGAGAGAAACCTTTTGTCACCAATATCAACAGGGGTATTCCCATCGATTTACCTAAGAAGAAGAGAAGAGATGGTGTGAAAAGCCTGACCCTATGACTGCTGTAAGAGAGGGAAGGAGGAGAGAAAAGGATATGCAAAGGAGAAAACCCCAAGGGGATGATGTATGGCCAGAGCTGTGAAATCAGGCAGGGGAAAAGCAAAATGTCAGAGCAGAAAGGCCATTAAACACTGGGCACAGCAGAACAGGTCAGTGATTTCTGCTTGCCCTATCTCCTGGGCCCTAGACGCTGCACCTCACTCAGGTTGTAAGAGAAGCAGGACTGCTGGGGAATGTCTCCCCTATTCAAATGGCCAACACAACTGTCCATTCACTCTTCCCAGCCCTGCCAGGAGTTAGCACCTCACCAAGGTCCAGCTGGACTTTTTGTCCCATGTTTGCGGTTAAAAAAAAAATCCCACCAAAACAAGTTCTCTTTCCCCAGAGATGTTTGTAGAGGACAACCGAGTACATGTTCAACCCACCTTGGCCTCAGAGTCCAGGTTTGCAGGATCAGCAGGGATGCTGAGNTTTTTTTTTTTTTTTTTACAAATTTTTTTTTTTTTTTTTTTTTTTTTTTTTTTTCCAATTTGCATCAAAATAAGAGAGACAAAAAAAGCAAGCAAATGCTGGAAGAAGCATTCTGGCCTTTTTGAAGAGTTTAGGCATGTGACTGGAGAATTTCTGAGCAGAAGTCACAGTTCTTAAAGCCAAATCTAAAACCCAGCACGTACCTCGCTAAAAGTTAAATACCATGCACCAAAGCCCAAACTGTGAATGATGTAAAAAATCCCCATCACCCTTCACCTGTCACCACACAGATTTTGAATCTGATGGTCTTGACCATGGAAAATAAAGACCCAAGGCTCCCTCAGCCCAGTGTTCACAAGCAGGGTCAGCTGATGGCAGTGCCATCAGCTGCGTGTCTAAGCAACACGGATGTCTCCGCCACCCTGAGCCTTACAAAGACTCCCTCTCCCAGGAGGTCACAGTGACTGCTGGGTACAAGGTTTTGGTTGCCCATCTACCTCCTGAGCAGCCTCTCCGGTGTGGGCTGACTGCAGGGCTGGGAAGGATGCAGGGACAGAGGGCTGGGCATGGAGAGCAGGCACCGGGAAGGACGCTCGGCTCCACTTCCTGCAGCCTCTAAAGGCTCCTTGACACAAAGGGCGTCTCGCTCAAGATGACAGCGGCTCCTGCCCGGGATGGGGGTCCCAGCAGAGCCTCCACAAGCGCTTCGAGCGGCTGAGATGCGCCATGGGCAGGAGCAGCTGCTAGACCCACGTGCACTGGGGGGTTGAAAATATTCCCATTCATGATGATTAAGAGTCTGCCTAGAAACCCGTAATTGCAGAAGCCGTCTTAAATCGGTAACTTATAACTTCTATATTAGGGCCCATGTGACCTAATAAAGAACATCTTTATCCAAGTATTACAGTTATTTATTGAACTTGAAAACAGCTCAAAACAACTTCTGTTTTCCATTATACTTCATATAAATTTTATCAGGCTAGCACATGAAGATGCTACATCTTGTTTTATAGTGTGTCCCTGGACAAGTTGCCATAGAATAATAAAAGACAATTTACAGCCAACAGCACACGTATTCCAAACATACATACAAAAGATGAGTTTTGGCAGCACTTACAGTAACAATCCCAGAAGAATACATTCCTATTTGTTTTCTTTTTCAAAATGCCACTGCTTTTGAAAGAAGTCACTTTCATTTGTGTTAGATACACCGGTATGTGAGAGTCCAAAGCCACTTGGAATTTGTCAGAAGGAACTGCAAGTGCAGCTGAGTGTGGGCCTGGACAGACATCTCCTAGCTTTGCCACATCACAGATTTCTACCCCCTCCCCACCCCCTAGTACACTGCTCATCCTAAAAGTTTTTAAATAACTATAGGATATTGGGAGATAAAATGAGAGTGTCAGAGATGGCAGACAAAAATAACCAACAGCACCAAAAAGTCTCAGGATATCCCAAGGTGCTGCACTCGGGACTGGAGTCAGCAGGTGTTCTTGGCTCCTCTCTACAATGTATAAAGATCAGACAATACTCTGACTGGAAAGGATCAACCAAAAAAGGCGGAGCTGAGCTGCACCAGCACACAAATGACTCTTCAGCTCAGCAGCAGCTCGTTTCTGGCTGGGCTCCTACAGCCTGTACACCACTCATTCAGCGTTCGCCTCCTGCCCTGATACAATGCCTGAGGAAATGGGTGTGCTTCGCTGTATCACACCCTGCACTAGGGGAGACCAAACAAAGTTCTAAACCCACTAAGGACTCTCCAAAGTCTTAAGATCTTAAGAAAAGAGCAGCAGAGGGAGATTTTGCTGAGCACATCCCTGTATCTGGAAACCTCCTTTGGTTATTACGCAGTGTTTCATTAACATATTAACTGAGCTCCTGATGGCAGTGCTAGAGATGTCCGGAATGGACACAATCCTCTGAGATGTTGCACATGAGTTCCGGTCAATGTCATAAGATCTGTAAATAAAAGATAATTCTTTGACACAGACTTCTGTTAGGAACCAAGGCACTCTGAGCACCCGCTGTGCACAAACAAGTGTGCTCCTGACATGTAACACTTGAAGCCTCCAGGATCCCATTCAGGCCCTTCAGGTTTTTTTCTCCCCTCTTGCTTGCTAAAAAAAAACCCCAAACCAAACAACAAAAAAAGCTGAGAATTAACCAAAACTACTGACATCGATTAGGAGCTGTCAGTGTGATAGAGGCAGGAGCATGAAGCTCTGTCTTGAGAGGAGAGCTGGTGGTAGCGTGAGGAATGAGGAGTGACAAAGGATCAGCACGCTGCCTCTGGACAGCTCAAGCACTTGTAGTGGAAACTCGAGGGAGATAAATGTCCTCCTTCAAAATGGCTTTATTCTGAGAGGAAGCAGACAATGACATCAGGAAACCGGTGGGGCAAACTGAGGAGGGGGGCAAAAAAACAAGGAAGAACCTAGAAAAGTGGTAATTGAGGGGGTTTTGAGCCCAGCTCTGATTTGCATTCTGTCAAAACACAGGATCCTATCTGCAGGTTTCTGCTTCCAACTGGCTCGGAGAGTTCAGGGACCTGCAACACCGAGCATGACCCAGGCTACAAGTATTTCCGAGGCTGGGATCTAAATCTGAAGGCATCGGGGAACATTTAGAACCCCGACCAGGTACCACCTTGTAGCAGGGTAAGGGGAAGTGACTCCTCGGGAGATGGTGAGTGCCACAAGTCTCTGGAGCTGCACATTTTTGCATCATCAAAAGCAACTAAGATTAGGTGTGGTGGGTGTTCCTTTGGAAAATTCTCAAGTTATTCCACAGAAAACTCAACATTCAGCTCTTCTCTGTGCAGTTTCCTGCAATTTGATTTAGATTTAGCTGAACTTTTCCTTCAAGCCAAATAAAATACAAACCAATAAAAGGTGTAATGTACCTTTGAGTAAGACAGAGCTGCAAGGAGGCCTCACTATGGCACCAGGTACCTCAGGAAGCAGATATTGTCTGCCATCATTTTTAACTGTATCTCTCTTTTTAGCTTTTGTGCATGTTAAAGCTGCTGCCTCCAAGCAAAACAGAAAAAACAATCAGATCATGCTTCATTTTTGTGGTGAATGTGAATCCTATTCAAGTAATTACTTATTTTCACTCAGAGCCATCAACTTTCAAAGGATGTTCTACAAAAACGCAAAGCAGAATGAAAACTTATTCCTACAAACATCTACAGTGCCTCTTAGAATTTACCTTGCTCTGCCAACCACAACTGTCTGAGCCCAGGGCTGCATGATCTCCAGGAATGAGCCATTGTCAAAGAAACCACTTAGCCACTGTCCTTTTTGACCTAAAGGGAAGGGAAAAAAAAGGAAATATCAGAGGAGGGAGGGCAGAAAGAAGAGAGGATATCCAAGGAGCAACTGAAACTTGCTTAAAAATGCCAACTGGAGAACGTGGTGCTGTCTTTTTATTTATTTATTTAAAAATAGATTATAATACAAGGGAACATTAGACAGCCAAGCATTTGTCTGCCTTCAGCCATCATGTCTTATTTCATTTGCTAGTCTGCATAAAGAGAGTAATTTATCAGCAAAAGCATCATTTATTGTTAAACGATGGGGTTCAGATAGCAGAGGGACTTCACATGCCTTTAAATAAATAACTCTGTTTTTTTCAAGACACTACAAACATTTGTCAAAAGGCAGTAAAGTCATTAAAGAGGTTTTTCAAAATGCCTGTTTCTGTTTCAAAATTTATCTCACATTTTCCTCTCAGTGCTGCTAATCTTTAAAGAAAGAATACTGAAGAAATCCAGGAACCAAATATAAAATTTCTGTGCTATTTTCTAAGTAGGCCACACACCTGAGAATGTTTCACACATTCTCTTGGAAAAACTAAATTGAAATGATGCCTAAAGCCTCCTTGCTCCACAGAAGACACCAGATGATGCACCTCTCCCTAAACTAAGCATGCTTTGAGAGTCACCAGCCTGGATCAGAATATGATGCTCTGCAAAAAAAACCAACCCAAAACCCACAACCCAAACACAACCAAAATCCCTCCCAGCTTTCCCCTTGGCACAGAGCTTCTGAGGAATGTTTTAATCTGAGCAAGCACCTCTGCTTCTGCAAATCCAAGTCCAAAACCAATTAAAAGTGGAGATCCAAGCAAGCTAACCTCTGCTGACTTAAACAGGATGGAGAGTGTTTTATCAAGACCAAACTTGTAATTACTGTGTTCTACATTCCTTGCCTCTGTGGCCCCACTGTAAAATGTGACCATCCATTTCAAAATTATCTCTTTATCGTGAGCCCAAAGCTGATCGTTTAGATTCTGGCCTCGTGTCGGGCGTCAGTTTGAAGAATATCACAGCAATATCTCCTCTAATAAATGGCTTTAACTTTTCACCTAGGAGATATCTGCTTTAACTTATCACAGGGAATCATCTGCTTTCCTTAACACTTCCACTAAATTAAAATCTGAAGTCACTCGATTTGGAAGCCAGCGTTAGCTGCACTCAGACAGCTGGATGAATTACTTGAGAGATGATGAAAAAATATTATCCAAAACCAGAAAACTTAGTTTATCACAAATCTCATTTTAGCCCCCCAAACTCATTAATAACAGTGGGCATAATGGTCACCCAGTTTGCAGCTTGTACCTACACAGGCTGCCCAGCCCTAAAAAGCATGGATGGGGGTTCAGTGGGTTGCAGTGTTTCCAAAGCAATAATCCTCCAAGTTGTGTGGGAATACTGCAATCCTTTTAGTGTACAGACCCTGTGTGTACAGACTTTAATCCAAACCATAAAAAAAGAACATCTATAGAAGTAACTAATAACTGTAGGTGTCCTCAAGCACTCAGAATTTACATGCTATTTTTACATATTATATATCAATTGTTTAGAACTAATTACTTTATAATAATCTCTGAACTATATCTGGATTGCAGACATAAAAACAGTCTGGAAACAAAAGGAATTATTGCACATCTCAGCCAACGAGGATCTACATACTTGGATTTGGGCGTCCAGCCAGCAGCCAGCGAGGATCATAGGGAGTCTTGGTGGGAACAAAGTCTATGGTTCTGTCTATAGGATCCTTGACTCTGAGGATAGGAACAGGGCTGTACACGCTCTGGAGGAAAAAGAAAAGTGTTGAAGGACGCAATTCTCCTGCTTGGCTTTGCACCAACACCAGCTCTGAAGGACCTAGTCAGGGTCCTCTTTCTCTTCCCTGCACAACCCTTCAACTGACGGATTCCAAGAGCCCTGGCAAGAGCCTGAAGGAACTTCCAAGGTGCTCCATACACTCTCCCAAACACTCCTTTGCCATCATCCAGCAGACGCTGCATTTCATTTGCTCTTGAACTTCAGGCACAGCCAGCATTAGCGAGGGGTTGCAGTTTAATTTTGAGAGGTGACCAGGCCTTCTGACTCGTTCTACACACTCTTTCCTGAAGGAAGGTGACCTGTGTGTTCTTGTTGCCACCTTCCTGGCTGCACAGCAGCTTACCCATATACATCAACTTCTACAAATTACTGCCTCGGAGGGAAACTTTTAGAGACTTTTCAGCAAGAGACAATCCACTGCTTACAAATCCATCTGCCTGGAGTACTGAGGGCAGCAGGCCAGGGGTGTGATGGGGAAGTACTCACTTAAGGCAGTGCCAAGCTGCCCCAGATTCCAGTTCCTGCAGCACTTTAAGACAAAAATGATTTATTTTTTTTTTATTTTTTTTTTTACTTTAAGACATGATGCTTAACAGTCTTGCTTATGAGCCTCAACCACTTTGCAAGGCACCAACACAAACAAAAAAAGCCTCCATAGCCCCCCAGCCCCTGAACTGTGAGCAGTGCAATAGGCAGGGGCACTCTGCTCTCCTGCGGGGCCAGGACTCACCTTTGGCATGTAGGAAAGCCACTGCAGGATAGTGTAAACTCCTTCAAAATCATCACACACAGCACTGTGCGTCACCCCATTGTTGTGCATGATCTGGATCCCACCCAGCTGGTTGTTGGAGGTGTAAACTTCCCGTCCAAGCACCTTTTGAAAGCAAAATGGGATAACCATCAGTGGATAGGATGTGACAAGGAGGTGCTGGCTAAGGAGATAGGCACAAGTTCGTCTTGCACCAGGTTGTGATTGTTTCCATACCACAGGATGGAGCAAACCATTCACAAGGGGCCTTCCCAAGCCCAGTGTGCAGGTAAAGCTTATGACTAGTGATTCCCCAAGAGGAATGGTCCAAGGGAGGAAACCGAAGCAGAGGACAGTTCTATGACTTGCCCTTCCCCAAGCAGCAGTGGAGCTGGTAGGTGAGCAAGTCTCCTGGGTGCTGACCCAAGCTCAGCTCATGAATTCAAAATCACTCTAACTAAGACGACTGGTAGGATGGACCCATTTAAACCTTTAACTGGAGAAAAAAACCCAACACAGTGCAGAAAGACAGGTACAGCAAAGACAAAGCTCCACTAGCTCCTTAGAGAGACGGGAAAGAACAAGGCTCCGACTGCTGGGCTTCTAATTCTCTTGCACAGCTCCATCTCTAATCTCAGCCCAGGCAGCGCAGCTCTTTTCTCATTCTCCTGCTGTCTCTTTCCATTTGCCCTCTCCCTGACTGATACACTGATCTCTCGGTCACTCGGCTTTCTGCTCTACTGAGTCCATATTACTAATAACACCTCTGCCACGGCCAGTTTACCTCATGAAGGCAGGAGCACATCATTACAAAATAAACTCATAACTTTGACATTCTAGCAAATACATGCCGTTTGTTATTTTTATGGGTTGAGTCTTTCTAACAGACAGAGGGCATTACATACCTGCTTCATTTAGATCTTAAAAAAACCCCCACGAACACACACAAACAACATGCCCTCCCCCCCAAACACCCAGTGCAGCTTGTTGTAGGAAAAAGGGGGATCCAAGAGAGGAGCAGCCCAGAGCCCAAGGCCACCTGGGCCTTGTGGAAGAGATGCTTGGGTTTGACTTCAACCTTATCCCAACATTCTACAAGAGCTTGGGACATAACTTGTCTGAGGGGAACTCCACATTCCTCAGGGTTTGACCTTTTGGGCTGAAAGTAAGAAGGTGCTAAGGGATATGGAAATAGAGAATTTTGAGCTGGTTATAAAACTACCTTGGATCAAAGAGCATTCTCCCTGCACATCATCAGTAAATCACAGCTGGAGTTGGGCAGCTTCCATGTCCACCCAGTGAGACACAACACTACCAGCTCCTAACTCCAAGTTTATTCTCCTTTGGAGGAGAAAGGGTCTAGTGGTTGACATTTCACAAAACTCAGCATTTCACAAGCACTACACGATCCTCACAAAACTCCCTGTGAGACAGGTATCAAGTCAAGGTTTATATACAGAACAAAGTGAAGCACATAAGTTATGCAACCAGCCCAAAAATTCAGAAGTCAATGTAAGCATTGTGGTTTTCCCAGAGATGGTCCTGGGTCTACCCTGTGAGCTCAAACACCTTCTTCTTCATCTATCAAGATCAGTATCGTGGTAAAAGGACAGCGGCACAGATTTAGGTTCAAGGGAAAGAAAAGCATGGGTCGCCAGATGCCAGGCACAAGCCCAGCTAAATGCTTTCCACGCAGGAAAATAAAAATAAAGAGGATTTAAACTCCCCCTCCATGAGCTACTGCAAAAGCATGTACATGCAAAATGGGCCTCTGCTGCTGCCTATCCAGAGACACTGCAGACAGCGCAGGTTTACCACTGCTGACAGGCAATGAGAACAGTCTAACATACCGCCTGCTCTGGCCCTTAAATCCCTTTTTGGAGCTCGAGATAAATAAGCGTTTCCCTTTCCCGAGCGCCGCAGACACGAAAGGGAAGCGGCAGAGCCCCGTGCGGGGCTGAGCGCACTAAACGCCCCCGTAGTTCCGAGAGAGCGCGCTCGGCGGCGCTCGGGCGCGAGCAACGTAAGCCCAAGACGCAGTTAAAAAGCTGCTGCGAGGAGCGCTCGGCGCCTTCGTCCGTCGGACGGGTGTGTCGGCAGGCGCGCACTCGTCACCGTGCCCAGTTGCAGGTTCGTGGAACAGACACACACGAGCTCTACACCAGAGCCTGACTCCAGCACGGCCCGAAGGCAACGCGAGCTGCTCCGCTGCCCCGCGCAGGATCCGTGCGGCCGCGATGGGGTTAAAGAGCTGCCTCCCGGGGACGCTGCTGGGCTGGATGCTGGACCCCAGCCTGCTGCTGCACGCGTGCTCTTCCCAGGAACCATCAGAGATCCTGCCAACTTGTTTCCCACGTGCAGCTGTGGACCGAATGGGGTGCCCGAGGGTAAAATGCACCAAAGGGCTATCCAGCTCTGAGCTGATGATCATCGGGCTGGAGAAAAAAAAATGAACACAATAGCTCATCCATTCAGCCCTGCTAAGCACCTCATCTCTGACCTCAGAGGACTACATTTTTAAAGGCTGACAAGTAATTCAATCTCCAATTAACAATCTTAAATGGTGCAATGCATATTGCTGTATAAATGTTTCTGCAAGAAAATATTCAAGGGTGGAAGAAAATACATCTGCTGGAGGAGTCCAGCGCTGGTGCTTCTGCGATTGAAGGATTCACATGTTCCTCAGCAAGACACATGGTCAGCAGAGGCAGGAGTGGATTTAGAAACGTTGCTACATCAGTAAGAAACAAACTTGGGGGTGAAAAGGAGGCACAGGATGAGACCCTGTATTTGATACAACCACTAGTGGTCAAAACAATAAACCTCAAACCCCAGAGGGTTTGGGTCAGCCAGGGAGGAACCTTGAGTCACACGGAGTGGGAGGTTAAGAAGTGAATGGAGCATTGGCCTAAGGCTTGTAGAAGACATCTGTTTAATGACCAAACACGCATGGAAGGGTTAAGTTTGCAAAGCAGCCCCTTCCTAGCAGAAATGTTACTGGCACTCCAGAGAACAGTGGATGATACAGCTCCCAGAGTCAGCTGCCATACACCAGAGATCAAGAAAGGTCCAGCATAAGGGGTGGGAAAGAACAGGTTCCAAGATTTTAAATTTGAGATATACAATACACATATAGCTGAATAATGGTAATATTTGACCCCTGATATTGTGCTTCATCCGATGGCAAAAACAGACAAAAAAGAGCAGCCATGAACAGCAAAGTACCAGACAGCAAGCTGCTGCACCAGAAATTTGCTTTAAATTCTAATTCCACTCCATGAAAGCTTGGAAACCCATGTCCACACCTGGTGTTTGACATGCTACCAGTCAAAGGGAGCTGCTGTGAGTGGCCAGCCCCACACAGAGATTCCAAACCTGCCCCCTCTGAGAGCCCTAGTGAGGACTCCTTGCTTAGTTCATTGCTCCTTTCCTGCACATTGTCCCAATAAAGCAGGACTGACACCACCTACTTCTTGAGTACTGGATGTCAAACAGCCCCACAATCACCAGGGACCTCAGTCGCCTTTGGACGAGCTGCTCAGTCTCCTCTTCCTTTGCTCCTAAAGACAAAGCTTTTAAGCGTGCAGAGAGCAATGCACCTCACGGGGCATGTGGGACAAAACAAAAGGATGAGGACACCAATGAAGTGGTCAGAAGACCACACACTAGTGCTAGAACTGCATGTGTTAGAGCTCAGCCCACGACTGCCAGGACACACACCATTTTCCAAACAATACAACCTTTGATGCCACAGGTTTACAAAACCCCTGGCCAGTGTTGTCACCACTTGTTCCATTGGGCTCTCCAAAAGCCGCTCTCCTGCCCACAATGGAAACCACATTTCTTTTTGCTTCAGAGGATCTTTTGGGAAGTACAAAGGAGAGCCAGGATTCTAGCAGCCTTTTCAGCCTTTAAAAGCTGGTCCTCAACAGGTTTATAGGCATGTCATGTGCATATTAATCATTTTCCAGCACTCAAACCCGTGCTGACCAGCTGCTTTCTCTGCGCTCCTTTTCAGCAACTGGTCTGAGGCACTGGCTGCCAGGCTGGGGTGGCTGCGAGCGGGATTGGCTCCTGTGTTTCATCAAAGAGGAAAGATCTGAAAAAATGACAGCAGAGGGCTTGAATGGGAACCATTATGTAACATAAGTGCTGTTATTATTCAGAGTATATCATGTGTTTATATCAAATATAAGTGCCAGATTTTTATCCGAATAATTTCAATAATTGCAATTCCCATCCCACCGTTTAGATTATCTGCAAGGAACCTGAAGCAGAAAAGGCACATGCACATACTATAAATAGCCTATTTTTCATAAACAGGCAGAAATGATCAGAATGAATGTCTCATCAGAAAGCACAATGTAGGAACTTCAAAACCCAGCTGCTATTACGTGCAGCCAAGCCTCAGCAGATCTCGCAGCATTCCTCTCTATCACAGAGCTCTTCCCCCACACTTATGGTGCCATCAGAGAGTAAAACCAGCAGCAGTGCTGAGCGGGAGGGCCAAGCTGAGGCAGGATGGCAGCAGGAGCCAGTGTGGGCTCCTCAGCCCGTGGGGCCAGGGCCAGGCTGAGCTCCCTGCATTCCTAATCCACCGACCTGTGCAGTTCCTGCACTTGGAATTTACGAGCGAGCGGTGGGGGACCCTTCTGACTTGGGAACATATTGGCTCGGTCTAATGCTTGGAGATTATTAAAGTCAGAGCTATACTCCACTATCAAGTCTACAGATCTTTTATTTAGAAGATATGGTGCTCTAAATGCACAAAGAGCTCCCCGTCACCTTCACATTAAAGCCCCTAGTGCCTGGTAAATGGAATTATATAGCTGTCATCTCCTTTCCCCAAAGTTTTAAGAGTACAATGGGCTCATTTTTTCACACTCCATCCCAGCTTCAGAACTAAGAGACCTACTTTGTATTGATTTAAAGTCTCAGAAATAAATAAACCTGCTTCACCAATGTGATTCACAAGAAATTCATGATACACTATTGCATGATATATTTCAAGCTGTGGCTCCAGCTCTTTTTTTCCTTTGGTGAGTGATGGGGGAGGTGGGAGGTAGGGGGAGGTGGGGGGGAAGCTGACAGCCTGATGGTTATTGGAGATGGCTACTGACTGCAAATCCAGAAGCAGGTCTTGCTGGTGGAGTTTTTTTCTTGCTTTAATTTGGTGAGATCAGAGGGGGAAGGGGAAGAAGCAATTGCACTTCACCTCAGAGGCAGCAGGGGAAGATGCATCCAGATGGACACTGCAACTGCAGCTGGCCTCTCTACACCACCTTCTGCCACCTTCAGATCCCAAAGCACCCTACCAACACAAAGGGAGCAGCTCCACAGCTGATGGGATGCAGGAGAGGCATTCTCCCTGCTTGCAGATGGCAGCATGGAATGTTACTGGAAGGAAGCAGGTTTTTCATCTTGCAATAATTGATGAGGTTTTTTGAAAATATGTGGATTGCAGCAGAAAACCAAATTTTGCAATCTTGGGATCTGAACAAATGTCAGATAGGGCCAAGATGTTTGCTTCTGACTTCTGAGATATTTGTTGTAGGTATTACAAATAAAAATCAATGCAGAAAAAGGCAGTTGGGTAGAAAATAAACAAACACACCTAAACCCCTTAACTAGTAATTTAACCCAAAATCTTCCAACTGAGAAACTCATCAAAAGGATACTTTTCCCAAAGAGTTCTAGTTTCAGTGAACTGGCATTTTCAAATGAAAAATGTCTTGTCAGAAAATTCCTGCCTAGCTCTCCTTTCAGCGTAGGGAGACTGCATGTTTTGCTCAAGGTCACTCCATCAGTCAGTGGTAAATCAAAAGGACTCAATATACTTTGCAAACTAAAATTACAGCCCCCTATTCTACATGGTGCAAACACTCATAAATCCCATCTGTCTCACTTAGGGGTTCCCTAATCCAGACACTAGCCCTATAAACAATATTAATGATTGTCTCCATGATACTTAAAGATCGTGTTTTGGTCATTCCATTGGTCACCTTCTGGACTCCAGAGAACTCTCTTATCCTGAGGCCACCCAAGGGGACAGGCTGCAGGGCAGGTGCCTCTTTCACAGGACAGTGAAGCCCTGTTCACTTTGCAGTGTGGGTTTAGGATTAATCACAAGACAGGTGACAATTCTGCAGAGCTGTTCCTATAGTTCCCATTCATGTGTCCAGAATGGCAGATAATTTCTCCTACAGATAAATTTTGCTACAGAAAAGACCCACAGACAGGTCATGCAAACAACCTCCTACTGACACTCCAAGAGAGGGCTGTTGGGACCAGTTATTCCAGGGTGTGTTTGAAAAGTGCCTCTTTCCATTCAGCTCCAGCAGAACATCAGGTAGCAGAGCCAACACTCCAGTTAACATACCCTGCAGATTGACTAGGAGCTGGGATACAGTCCAGGCTACATACATACAAGGTTCAGAATACACAGGAGTTTCCCTGGAAGGCACAGGAAGAGGTTTAGACAGGCAGAATATGGGGCCATGATGCAAAGCTCCTCTTTAGTGGGAATAAATAGACACACAGCCCCCCCAGCACCAGCATCATCCGCATAGATAAACTGATCAAGATCCATATTAAAAATGATAGAAGGTGGGAGAAAAAAAAAAGTCAACAGAAATCTATTAGACTTTCTTCCCTAAGCAAACATAAAGGGACTGATAATGTGATGCCTGGAACGTAAATTGTCTCTAATGGGAACAATACACAAATATCACCACTTAAATAAAGGCAATTAAAAATAAAATGTAGAAATGGAGTCTGGTGTTTGTTTATTTGCACTCCTCTGAAGTCCAGGCATCCATCCTGCTTACATTAATTTCTTTACACACAGCAAAGACCTTTGTGTTACCAGGAGTGTCACCAACCAGATGCTCCCAGCAGTTAATGTCTCTCACTGGCATTAAAAAAACTTAATTCTTCTCTTTTCCTACTGCCAAATATTGTCAATCTGAGAATCAATTTTCCAAGAGCTCTCCTCTGATCACGGTTCTGAAACCAGACTAGCTTTGTTGGGGTGTTAGCAACAGTGACCTATGCCAAGGAGACCTCCAGCAGCACTGAGGTCCTGCATTGGTTCTGAGAGAGCTGAGGGGCACAACCTCCAGCCACAAAACCACCCTGGCTCTCACCACATCATCTGCCATCACCACCCAAGGCATGGCAGCGAGGCCCCTCCTGTTTCCCCCTCCACTGGAGCCAAGAGCAGGGTAACCTTGGTGAGATCCACGAGAGGAACCGACTGATGGTTAATGCTGTTGAAGTGTCAATTTCTGTTTGACATTTCCTAGACCCTCTTTGATTAGCATTCTCAAACACCCTGTGCCCATACGTATCTTCCTAATAGTCTTGCTGTGCCACTACAGAAAGATTCATATCATGCATTAATAATTATAATGCTTCTTTGAATGACAGGGCTGGCACTTGCTGTTCTAACTCACATGATTGCTCTCACATGATTGCTTTGATCTAATCCCAAGACTGGAGTCATCTTGAGCAGATACTGAGCTATCCCTGCCTTGAATCTCAAAAAAAAGAGCTTTCCACAATCTGTATTTTACAGTAAAACCCCCAAACAGCCTCAGTCTCACAGGGCTTTTATTTATTTTTCCAGACTGTGCAATTGAAGGGTAAATATTGCTGCTTGCAGTGCTGGAGAGCAATCACTCAGGCCAGACAGACCGACAGACTGTGTAAGCTTCCTGTTCCTCACACAAGCTCCTCTGGTGAGCTTGGGACCTGACCCGGTACCCTGAGCAGCTCTGCCTGCTCCTCCTGAGCCCTGACCTGTTGTCACACCCTGTCTGTTAAGTCCTGGGACACCCAAGTTCTGCAGCTTCCCTCAGCCAAGAAAGACCTGCAGGCAGCAGCCTGTGCCAGGCTGCTTTAGCACAGAGATCAAGTGACACTCCAGCAGGCAGACAGGGTACGTCCACATGTCCAGCTGGAGAGCAGCTGACATCAGTGGTGGCTGAAGTTCCTCAAAAGAAACTTGTCTCTCTGAGCAACTCAGAACTGGGGACAGCCACTGTCCAAGCCAGCTGGTCTGACACCAACTCACACACGCTGCTCCTCTGCCCGTTGTGCAGAGGCTCCCACAGTTCAGCTGCAAACCTACCCCAGATCCACACCAACGAAACCATGAAGCTCCTCAAAAGCAGCCACATCAATCTCAGCTCTGGCTTTGACAGTCAGGACAATTCAGGACTGAATTTAAAACACAAGGATATTCTCTCCTCACCTCGTGCAAAGGGGTTGTTGGGGCACTGGTTTTTAAATGCAGATTGTCAAAATAATCCTTGCAGCACTTATGGGCTGTTGTATCAACAAGTCCTCAGGGACTCACCCGCAGTCACGGGATTGACAGGTACACTAGGCCAGCTCGACACTGTGTGGCTCCTATCACGTGAATATCTTCACCACTCACGAGCAGTGTCCGTGCTAATGAAAGATGGGCTCAGCAAAGGTCATTGGACAATACTGGTACTCAGAAGTTTCTTAGATATTTACATAATCACATGAGCAAGACACCAAGTTTCCACCAATCAGTTCACCTCACAAACATCCATCTTAACACTGTTCTTCAGAAATGTTTTCTCCCCACAAACCCCACCAATCTACAGAAACAGGGCATTGCTAACCTGGTTCCTGAGCTCTTTCAGGTCTAGAATAGTTTATACAAGTAGACATATTGTTTAAATTAAGATCATTTTGAAGGTAAAAACTAGCACAGAAAGAAATCCTGCAGATGGGGTTATCCACCCTGACAGTGCAACACTGCTAGCAGGGACCTTGCATCTGATGAACTCAAAATACAGATTAACTCACGTTTCAAGACTGAGCTGTCAGCAGGTTAACTGCCATTATACCCAGTCTGATCAAGAATGTCAGACCACAACCAAGCAGGTGGTTGGCTGCAGACTGGGAAATGAAGCCCAGGATTCTATTTTTGAATGATTTGTATTTTAGTGTTTTCAGACTGTCTTCATTGCCTCCTTCCCTACATGGACATATACTCTTGGCAGTTGGTATTAGTCAAGCTCACACGTGGAGGTTCTTGGCAAAGCAGGCCAGCAGCACGGTGCCATGGGGCCAGGGTGAGCACACTAGAGGACAGACAGGTTGAGGGTCTGATGTGTCATTTGTGCAGCCCAAGCCTGAGGGGCTTTGAGGGAAAATAAAGCTAAGGAGGATGGAAAGGAAACAAAACAGTCTGCTGGTTAGATCCCTCCCTTCACCTCCAGAAATGATGACCACTTTAGATGTCCTGTTGTGAAGTGCAATTTGAGGGACAGTTGATTATCACTCACAAAATGAAGTGTTTGAGATACCAGGTTGAGCATACATAGAACAAACTGGTGTGTTTCAAGTTAGTACCAGTTCCTGAAAATCTCTGCTAAACTCAACTTCCCTCAGGGAAAGCCAAGAATACATATCAGGAGAGAAAAAGTGATTGAAAGCTGCTGTTTGTTTACATTAACAAAACAGTCTTAAAGTCAGGATTTCTTTTAAACACAAAAGTCAGGGAGGAGCAAACTAATTAAAAATAGGTCAGCAACAGACGTGGGAACATCCTTATGAGGGCTGAAATGAAATGTGGACCTGAAAGCTTGAACCATATAAACCATGAGTAAATTGGTGGTGCTGAGCACTTCAGTCTTCCTTCCACTAAAAGCAAACCACTGGAAATTAACCTGTTAGTGCATGGCAGGAGCACAGCACCTCCAGTATGGAACCACACCACAGTTAGGTTGTGAAGAGGAAAAGGAGCTGAGGAAGGTGGAGGAAGGTAAGGGAGGGAAAAAAAGGGGGAGGGAGGGAAAGTTAAAAAAAAAAAAAAAAAGAAATCTCTGTCTCAGCAAAAGTTTTCATTAAAATTTTAGACAAATGATCTCTGTGTCCTTCTCCCATGCTGCCTGGGGCTCCATGCTATTTCTATGCAAATAACAACCTCGTGGTTTATATCTTATTATTTCCACCGGAGCTGCGGCGACATGACCCGAGACGTGTGTGAGGTAGACAGCGAACGAGAGAGAGGGAGAGAAAGAGAGGGAGAAGGGAGGGAGAGAGATGGAGTGGCTGCTCACTGAAGTGTGAAAAAATATTGTCAGGAGCGAGCAGCAAGAACAAAAAAAAAATTGCAGGGATAACGTGTTTATTTCAGCCCCTCTCCCCATGTGAACCAGCATCTTTTAAAATTCATTGGGCATCAGGCGATCATGCACAATCCATCTGCTTTCACTTTATCATTTGCATTTCATGCCTCCTGGCTTTTGATGTGCTGATACTTTGATGCAGTCAGGAGACGCGCATTATCATTATTTCAATTTTCAGGGGGGTCAGCGGGCTCAGCACAGGCGCGCGCACACGCTCGCAGGAGAGGAATGAAATGTCATTTCCACCTCTCCACCCCCTGCTGAAATGAGCTGGGGAAGACAAAAGGGGTGCGGATGAAATGCAGCCTGGGTGCCCTGGACGCTGAGCCCTGTCCCCAGCACCCAGCATCACACCTTTTCCCCGGGTCTCTCCCCTCACCCGTCGGGCTGGACTATAAACAAAGCCGGCTTCAGCAGGAGCAGAGGGCAGCCTCGTGACAGGCAACAGGACTGAGAGGATCCTTCAGCCTGGCTGGTTCCGGGCATCTCGGGGTGATACTCCCCCCTCCTCACCATGCAGCCAGCAGGCAGCACGTGATCAGCCAACCTCCAGAACCAAACCTTAGCTTTGGATCAAAATGATTTTGACCTTGAGCTCATCATCTAAGTTAAAGGTTACAGGCTGGTTTTGGCAGCTGGACCTTTCCCTCTACACCTAAACCCTCAGGCTGGTTTTACATAATGATAATGAACAAGACCAGCGACAGATCTATTGGCATGTGATGTTTGTCACGGTCCCCCTCTGCTCCCCCTGTTAAATTAAAAATAATCCAGTATATTTCACAGGGAAAAAAAAAATCAAACAACTTTCCAGAGAAAGCCTCACTGATCACCAAAAGCCTCATTTTCTCCATTGCTGCAGAAACATTTTTGCACTGCACATTCTCTTCTTGCAGAGAGAAGACATTTTGAAGAAGCGGTGTTTGCAGACACGAGGCGACTCATAAGCTCTGTATGTACAGCACCCTCTATGTAAAAAATGGTCCCAAATCTCTGATGCCTAACTGGGAAAAGCTACAGGAATATTTGCATGCAATGGTGCTAAAAAACCTTCACTTCCAGCTGTCAAGCAAGGCAGCAGTTTCCATTGATTTATCTCTGTTTCAGTCATGAGCTTTCCTTGAAGACCCTGCCAGTTGGATGAGTGACCTTCTAATTCCCACAAATTCCACTGGCTTTGCTGCCCAGGGCTCTTCTCACCATCTAATCCATGGGAACAAGAAGCAGCAAGGCTCACTTGCTCCACAGACAGCACCACAACAGATATGTGCCATGAGACCCTTTGGGAGTGTTATTCACATGAACGAACCAGAACACACCATGTCTTGTGCTCTGAGAGCCTCTGAGTTCCTACAAGGGAAGACTTTGCTTAAGTGAGAGACCTGACTTCTAGCCAAAATGAAACTCAAACTGTCCATCTGAATCCAAGGGCCAAGTGTAGAACAGTTTACATACAAGAACAGGGAGATGGAGGATACGTCTGGAGGAGATACCACCTCCATGGCAGGGTGGTGCAAATGCATTCACACCTACTCTTTGCTTCACACCCTCCTTCAGATTTCAGTTGGACTGAACTTATCATTTCATCTTAGCAATGGACATCATTCAGATGTACTTCTGGGACACAATTATAGCTGAATCCAATCAGGAAGCTCTGACCAGAACTGCAGGAACTGGAAAATGAAGAACATATGAACTGGCAAGAAACACCACATAACATCCAGGTCTGAGTGGGGACTCCCAGACTCACAGAACTCCACTGTTCAATGACAGGTAAACTTATCATTGGGTCAGGGCTTAGCTGTCTTACTGGGAAAGCTGGATAGGATGCACTAGGTTCCTCCAGCCTATCCCCCAGGCTGATAGAGGTCTAGCACCTACATAAAAAGATACACCTTTCCAACAGAGCAGGGAGGAGAGAAAAGGACACATGAAATTCTTGGGATGGGATAAATGACTCCCAGAAAGCATCTCCTTCTGCTTACACCTGCTGACAGATGTCAGGTGCTTAATTTAGACTAAATCCTTAATTTTTAAGTGCCAACAATTCAGTGAGATTAGTCCTATAAAAACAAACACTCCACCAGCAGAGAGTGCAGCGAAACCTAGAAAGACAAGAGCAGAAGTGGAGAACTAAACAGACTGGCCCTGCCATCTGGGAAACTCTGCAGGGCCCCGATCCCCAACAAATGACAGCTGGAACCAGGCAACTTACTCCACTTCAGCAAGCACTAAACTGACTCAATTTCTTTTTAAAGGATGGATCTTCAAATGCCTCTTTTCCTTCCATTGATGCAGGTGTGTGTGATGTGTGTAAGAGATCTAACTGAGGGTGTTGCATCCTAGAGTTGATAGGATCAATGCTTCATTTTCTGCAGAGCCCCCTTTATTCAGGGGAATAATTCAACGAAAGACTATTTTCCTTTTATCTCCCATTGTCAGGCAGGAGCTCCTTGAAACGCAGCTTGCGATGAAGCACAACCACCCCAGGTGCTGGAGAGTGCCTGAGAACAAAGCTGCACAATGGGGAAGGGCACTGGCGCCTGCACAGTCCCAACTCCCACGTAAACAAAGCCCTCAGCGAGGGGCACAAGAGCTGAGTCGGCTGGGAGCTGTGTCTGCTGCAGACAAGGAGCTGGAGGCTGTGATATTAATAGGCTTGGGGCAGCAAGGGAGAAAAAATGCCTCATGGAGGAGATGGGTAAAAAAAAACCCAAGAGCCACTTTAGAGGAGAGAGCAGTAAGTTTTCTTCTAGCTCTGGTTATTGTCCCTGCCCCCTCAGCTGAGATTTCCAGCAGGTCTGACCCCTTGAAACCCAACCCCCTCACTGTTGTCAGGCCTCAGCGCCCACCCTGCATTCACACAATGCTGTGGAGAGCTCCAAGTCCAGGGTGAGGCTGGCCCATGTATTTCTAAACACAGTCCACCCAACACTGTATACACAGGGAGTAGGAGAACATGCTGCCCAGACAGTGAGCCCTCCCGATTCTGTCACTTGGTCACTGCACAAAACCTGTGTTGAGAGTAGTTTCTTTCCCTTCACCTGGTTCATGCTCAAGCTCTTTATTCTGCTGTCCTGCCCAGCTCTCCTGCCAATCTTCAAACGGTACACCTGGAAAGGTATCTCTGGCTGTCAACACACTGCTCTTGTCAAGAAAAACAGGTGCATCAAAGGCCTGCCTTCTGAGCAGACAGAAAATAAACCAAGGCCAGAAGTTCCCCAGCTGCTACCTTGTGTCTGTTCTCCTTTAGCAGCAGAAGTCTGAGAAGGGAAAAAGCACAAGGGACTGAACACAACACAGGGTACAGTGGTGCCAGCAACCTGAGTCTCCAGCAGAACTCGCAGAAACACTAACTCAATCCACACAGCTCTGAAGACTGAAACACAAAGACTTACTTTGTTGAGAGCTCCACAGCCAGTCAGAATTATGTGAGAGTTCTCCACCTGGATAGTCCTCTGGCCCAGCCGAACAAGGTATGCCCCAATTCCAATAGCCCGACAGGAAACCTTGAAATAAAGATAAAAAAGAAACAAACAAAAAAATCACACTGATTTCCCTCTCACCACACAGCCCCAACCTACCAACTAAAACATCCAGCTAAAACTAGGCATGTCTGCATCACAAGACTATAAAATCTACTCTCACTGCACAAGTCCAGAATCTTTTTTTTTTTTAATCCAAACATATGTGTATTTTATCTAAAACAAAGAGAAGCAGTAATGCACAGACTGACTAAACATGAAGCCAAATAACTGTTTCCTAAAAGTGTTTTCAATTCAGCCTGAAAGGGACCCAGCCCTGTAATGGTGCCAGAAGCATTGCTGAAAGCCTTTGGGAGTCAATGTACATCAACCCCAAGTCTGATCCCAGCTGTATCTCCCGCATATCGTTGTGGGATTTTTAGCTGAACTAGACAATCCAGTTTGAGGAATAGAAAGCAGTGGGGGATTACCAAGTTGATGGTGATAATACTCTCATAGGCTAAAGATGATTCTCCAGCAATCATGCCAGATCCTCTGAGGTTCTCTGTTCCAAGCCCATCTTCCTTTCCGATAATATCTGTTATCTTATACCTGAGGGAGACACACATAGCCTTTGAGTCACAAGGTCCAGTGATTTGCTGAATCAGTTTGCTACGAAGAAAATGAAAAGTGACTAAATATCATTAAGGTTCTAAGAGTAATGTGCATAAAACCCATCCAGGACCTGTAGAGAGGCTCCTGCTGCAGCCTTGCTGAACACCATGGAACAGTCCTGCACAGGAACAGCCAAAACAGCACTGCAAAGAGGAAATGCCAAGGGAGAGGAATACCCGTGAGAAGTGTTCTTTTGTCATTCTCACAGGACGTGAGGAGCAGGCTGATTATAGCAATAAAGGGCAAGAAAGGAAGAGCGTGCAGCCAAAATGAAAGAGAAATAGAACAAGATATTATAACGAGGCTCTTACCTTTAGTTTTTTCGTTCACTCCTTCCTTCCCCAGAACAGTCCCTTCCTACTCAACTCTCTCAGACTGGCTTCTATCTTTTCCAATAGGCCCTTGCTAAGCCAAGTACTTGAGCACGTGCTTAAGTGCTTCACTAAAGAGAGCCCCTCACTCCCTGACACAGATGCGGGCACAGACACATCCCTGCACCCAACACCATCCTTTTGTTCTCTCAGACCTCGCCACTCTGCACACTAGGCTTTGTGCTTTGGATTTTTTCCCCTTCCTCCCTCTGGCCAGGAGCACCACTACAGCTCCAGTCTAGCTCCAAAAGCTTCTTTGCACCCCACTGTCTGCTGTGCCACCTTTAGGATGTAGCCTAGAGGAGCTGTAAGTGGAAAACCATCAGCTATATGGCAGCTTAGTGCAACCACTGCAGCCCAACCCTTCAAAACGCACCGAGGGCTCAGACTTCACCCAGGAATTCTTTTATCCTTTCTACAGAATCTAGCAGGAAAGCAATCTTCAGAATTTAGACAGCAAATCTTTGGGCAAGAATCACTGTCCTCGTTATTGAGGGCAGGGGCTTGGGCCCTTGGCAGTAGAAGTCAGCGTGGCACTACTTCAAAGCATGTCATGATACAACTTCTATCTCTCTTATTCCATGTTCTGACCACACACAGCTATGGCTTTCTACATCCTGAGGTCCTAAAGATTGTTCTAGCAGAAGACAAGGACATGACACACATCACCTTGCATACCCAATCGTGAACATAAAGTTTTCCATTCTGATCCATCTGCGCATACCTGGACTCTCCATTGTCCTCCACATGTTCACAGTGAACCGAGTTCAGGGCACTGACTTTCTTATAGTCCTGAGGAGTCAGGTACAAGTACTTGTATCCCTGCAGGGAAAAGCAGTATTTTTCTTTAACCATTACCTCTATTAAAAGATTCGGTGTAAAAATAAGACCATCTGCAAGCTACTGCAGAATTCCCCCTCTGATTGCTGTCCCTCCTTACCTTGTACGGGTCATCTGGATCTTCCCAAGCTACGTGGAACATGTGCCGAATCTCCTCAGCCAAACCGATCCTGGCTCCACTGTTGGCAGCCACATAGATACGGGGGATGCCATGTGTCCGAGCAAGCTCCGAAGCCCTCAGGAACAGCACATCCTCCTGGGGCCCAAAAGAACCTATTCGGTAGGTAATGTCATTGCCAATGACAATGATATCACGGCCTTCGGGATACTCGGGGGTCTTCAGAGTCATCTTCCAGGCCACCATCCCAATCTGCAATCACAGAGCAGAGAACAACAAAACCTAAATGTGTCTCTTCAAGCTGTGAGAGGGGGAACCACACAGGGCCCATTTCTGTGACAAGCATTGCACTTTGTGTGTTTTCTTCTGGAACTGTGATGAGAGCAGCTGTGCCAGGCTGGCAGAGCAGAGCACAGCTGGCAGGGCTCAGTCCTCTCCACACTCATTGGAGCACATCCTCCAGCGCTCTCTTCTCACCCAAGACACCAATATTGGCCCTGCCTTTCCCCATTCAGGGATTTGTCACAGGTCCAAAGCACACGCTGCAAATGCCTCTCTCCCAGGGTGCCACGTCTATTCCACGTGCGAAAGCTCACAGGGTGAGGATGAAGGTGCTGCTGTGCAGGACTCCTGACCATCTGCTTTCGGATACCCAGATACCACCCCAGAACCTCGTCACTCTCATTCTCTCTTACCCTGTCCTCCTTTTAATAATCCTTTTATTTTAGAACCACCTCTATATTTTATTCTGTCCTCCCTTTCACTTCATTGTCTCTTCTCTTTTTCCTTCCCAAATATTATTGCAGCAGTTTCTTTCCAAACCTGCCTGGATAAGTAATGCTCTTTTTTCCTTTTTTTTTTTTCCTTTTCCCCTCCTGCATATTTTTCTTTTTAAAATCACCAGATGATCTCTTCTGGCCCATCTTATGAAGATCAGCAGCATCTGTACACTGCATCTCCCATCTCTCAGCTGCTGCCTATCACTGCACTGGGGAGTTGGCCATCCTGGAATGCCATTAACAGATGGAAATAGCAGCGTTCCTTGAAAGCCACATGCATCACCCAGTCTCCGCTTGCCCAAGGATCATAAGCTCTGAGTACACATTCCTCAAGCCGATTGCATATCCTCTGCAATCAGGAGGGTTGAAACTCTCATTGTGGAGACTCTGAATTCTGAACATGATGAACTAAAGCAGGAGGGGGAGAGGGGAGAAGCAGCAGATAGATATGTGCCATTTAATCCAAATCAAAATGGCACAATACACAGTTGAGACCCAATCAGCATCTGCAATAAGATATGCCATAATAGGCTCATTAAAAAAAATAAAAAAGGTAGAGGAATTAATCAAAGGGTCATTGGAAGCAAAGCAGGCAGCAATCCAAAAATATTACAACCAGCTACTGGCAAATCCTTCCCTTACACCTCCCCGTCTGAGGGCTGAGATTGCAAGTTAACAGAATGATGATGTTTCAGTTCACCTTCTCCTTGGTCTCAGTTTCATCCATTGCTGTTTTGACTGATACGTCATAAGGGATTAATCTGTTTGCCTCTGAATATTTGCAGCTTTACAGCTACATCTTAGCATCCAACTGCCATGTTTGGGAGAGAGCTGCTGCAGCAGTTTCAAAGACAGGAGCATAAATCCCTAAAAGTCAGTGGGATGCTTTGCTAAAAAAATCCTAGAATTATTGCCAAGCTAAAGGGAAAAGTTGCAATGCTGTAAAACAAGCGCATGCAGCTTGTTGGTCAGGCACACAGGCCAAAAGTGTGTGCAGAGTCAGGGGGTCAAACAGACAACCAGTCCAGAGTCTGGAAGAGCAATCAAAGCCATCCCAAACAAACCTACAGAGCCAGAGAGGTTCCTTGGCCTTCTGCTCTTCTACTGCTGAGCATTCATAGCAGAACAAGGAAAAGTAAAGGTGAAAAAAGGAGAAGAGAAGTAAGTTTTGTCCTTCTGACCTGACTGTTGCAGGAAAAGAGATGCCAGGGGCTGGCTATTGTGTCTCTGTTCTAATTCTATTGTGGGCAAGCCTGCAGTTAGAAGCAGCAGGCTAAAAAAGCCTGCAAATCCAAAGTTAAAGGCTTCGAGATTAGCCTCTAAGAAATAAGTCTAGACCTCATCACCAACAGCAGCTCAGTTCTTTACCATATTTTTGAGGTTTTTTTTTTCCTCCTGACATAACTGAAATTGTATAGTGGCCACTCACCCCCTCTTTCTGATACCACCTCAGAAAGCAACTTCAGTTATTGACAGAAACCCCCAGGGGAGATGGGGTAAGATTCTCTTTAAAACTGCACTGTAAACTTCTTCTAAATTAGTACAGAAGTAACACACTAATTTCCAGAGTCTTGCCTAAGTACTCATTTCCTTGAAGCCACACTGAGCCTGTCAGCCAGGAAGGGTCATACCAGGAAGCTTCAAGCACCATCAGCCACATGAGCAACTGGGAAAAGCTCAGGTTTTGTATTTCCTAAATACTTGTTAGGGCAGTAAACTGCAAGGTAGAAAGACATAAAGACATGACCAGAAACCTACACAATAACCACAACACACTGCAAATAAAATCCAAGCATCCTCAGCTTACATGGGAGGCTGATGAATTAACACTTGCTCCAGGGCTTCGGGACCAGTGACCGAGCTCAGAGAGTACCCAGAACTGGGGCCCACAGCCTGTCTCATCTACCAAGATGTAAAGAGATTTTCCTCATTTTCATCAGCTTGATGATTTTTGACAGTATACAAAATGGGCAAATTAAAATCATTTCCTAATTAGAAAATTCAGATTGTTAACAGAAATTGTCTTGAAATAGTTCCCGACCCTGAGATGGTGTGTCCTCCACATGAATAAAATCCCTTGTGCTAATGCTCACCAGGAAAAGCTGTCGAGCCAGGGCATGGTAAACACAGACTCTGGAAAATAGTTTCTAGCTGATAAATATGGAGCAACCATGTGCAGTTTAAGGAAAAAAAAAAAAGTGCATCACTTCAATAACTTGTGTGTCTTTTTGCCTCCTTAATAAGGTTTTGTGCCATTTACCCAGTAATAAAAATCACAGAGCTCAACTAAGGATTTTTTTTTTCTCTGAACAATGTAGATCCTGTTTAAATTTATGGGCAGTGGAGGACAGCTTTCTATTAAAAAAAAAAAAAAAAAAAAAGGGGAGATTTTTAAGTTAACGGCATCATGCCAAAAAAAAAAAAAAGGAGAGTTCACAGGTTAATTAGACAGGCTGAGCTAATCACCTAAGAGCACTGTCAGAACAATAATGGGTGATGGTAAACGACAGGGGCTTCAAAACGGGCTCTTAAGAGCAGCACAGTTTGGAAGCACTTCTCCTGCCACGGCTCTATTCCCAGCACACCCCGGGATGAAGAAGAGAGGGGAGGAAAAAATAAAAGCAGGAACCGTCTCATTTAACTGTTTTTATGTTGGCAAAATGATTTGTGCCACGGTATTTCCATAAGAAGTGGGACCATTATTCTTCTGTAGGAACACATTTGGTTTGAAAAGTATCACTGGACAGAACGTGAAAATCAAACCAGATGAATTATTCACAACCTCCGATCAGAAGTGATCATTATTTCTGATGTTCCAAACTGTGATTAGGATTCAGTGCTCAGATGTCATTTGCTGCCCGAATAGCACCAGCAATGCAGAATGGCAGACACACACAGATTACGCCCAGGTTCTATAGATATAATTTTATACACACCTTCTCCCACTAGATCTTTGGCTTAATGTAACCATTAACAGATAGTAAAAACATGATATTAACGAACGTTGGTTTTCATGGTGCTCATAAATGCCATTAGGTTGACACACAGTGTCAACACTAATCATGGCCTAAAATTAACACCAAAATTGACTTCAACATTAATTGCACTATCGATGTGAACAGTAATACACACACTGATGCAGTTACAAATTGACTGCTAGTGGCAGCCCAAGCTGTTGACAACAGGCACCGAGGGGAATGGGGAGGAAACCGATCCCAGTCTGGTTGAAAGCATGACAGGCTCGGAGTGAGGGGAAGCCAGTGCCAGGGGTGGCTGGTGATCAGGCCAAGGGAGCTTTTCAGTCTCATTCTAGCAAGACCTGTAATTCCTCGAGTAGTGTAGCTGGCAGAAAATCTGATGTAAACGAGAACGGCTGATTATTTGACAGCATCTACTCTTGAGCCCTGCCAATTCTGTTGGTTTATCCAACTTCTCTCACAACCAGGATGATGCCTGAGCCTAGGTACTGGAGCCATACTCCATTTCATTTATTTACATCCATGTTTGGAAATGTGAATGTGGGTCTTGAAATCTTGACATGTAACAACTGAACTTAGGGAACCCTGACAGCAACTTTATCTTGTTCACATCCTGTTGCATCTGTATCATATGCAAGTTTTATATGTAAAAATACATATGTAACACATGAAAATACATATGTAACATATGAATACACTTGCACGCCAGTATTTATTACATACAAAAGTTGCAATAAGAAGGGAAATGCAACACTTGCAGTGGGTGATCCTGCTCTGGCAGGGGGGTTGGACTAGGTGATCTTCTAGGTCCCTTCCAATCCCTAACATTCTGTGAGCATGGGAAATGCTGAAGCTGAACATTAAAGAAAGTTCCTTTCTACCCTGCTCTGCACACACAATATGATATCGTTAACTCAAGGAATATGTGGTGAAGGGGGAATGAAGAACCTCTGTCTGCTCTGGAGGTAAACCAGTCTCCACTGGATGCTGAATCACTCTGCTGCACAGCCATGGGCACGGTGGGGTTCAGAGAGGGAACAAAAACGGCCCCAGAAATTGCACTTGAGGCAGACATAACAATTTTGACATTTCATCATTTGAATGTGATGCCCAAAAGTTCAGAGCTAAAAGAGAGTCTCTGCACTTTCACTGTGACCAAAACCTGTAGAATTTTTCTCTTTGGTGTGAACTCCCCTCCCAGAAAAAGGCCAGGAGGCAGGTGGTTTGCTAGAGGCGTTCAGACCCTGTGCCTTGACATGGGTCGAGTGCCAAAACCCAGGATTCCTTCGCTCTCCTCTTGGCTCTAAGAAAGGTGTTAGTCAGCGACCAAAACCACACAGCAGGGGTACGGCCAAGCCCACACTCGCACGGATCTTCCAAGCAGCACATGGCTGAGCCAGGGGAGAAGCAGCTCCAGAGGCAGATGTGGCTCTGGGGGGTGATGTGACACTCGCTCGGTAAAAGGCACTGTGCAGTACAGCAGGCTGTGGAGCCAGGAATTCCTGACATCTCAGAGCCTTGTGCTAGACCAAAGGGCACTCATGGGGAACATAAACCAGCAGAAGGCTGGTGGATATTCAGGGGAAGCCCAGGGACAAGCCGAGCACCAGAAGGAAACTCAGGGCTCCCCATTACAAGCACAGTCATTTTTTTCTGCACGCACCTGTGCTGCCCAGTACAGAGCTTTACGCAGTGTCTCCAGGGGACAGCAAAAGGCCTAACACTGAACCCACACCCAGCTCTCTACCAACTTCCAAGCTCCTGCTGCACGCCCACAAAATCACCTGTGAGCAACACCACCAGCTTTTCACCCAAATAAAGCAGCTTTGATGAAGCTTTCCACACCAAGCGAGGAATGATTTCTCCCGAACAGAGTGCAAGGCGTGAAAACTTCTGATGTGTTCCAGAGAGTGGCAGAAAACCTTTATGAGGAGCGTTCCTCCAGGCAAGAGCTTCCTCATCTACAGTAGCCATACCACCCATACACCTGTGCTCAAACCTATATATCCACATACAGCATAAAGAACACTCCTTGCACCACCAATGATCCCTTGGATCCAGCCACACTGGTAATGGATTTGAGGGTTTTAAAACCCTTCAAGAACTTTGGAGCTCCTGTGGCAATGAGATTTGGGTGATCGCTGTTTTCAGTGCCCCCCAAGAGCCTCACACGGGATGTATGGGGTTATTTCCTGCCCAAAGATTTCATTTTTTACAAAGCATTAACATATATCATAGACACCTATTGGAGGTGTGGTTTAAACAAACATTTGATAAAAGCCAGAATGACAAGAAAATCAATAATATGCAAATTCTGTATTTCTTTGATAGCATTATGAAATTCAAGTCATATCTGATTATATACAATTCAAATAAAGAAATTAACTTGTTAAAAAGGACTTATGACCTTCAAAAAATTAATCTTTTAAATAATGATGATAAATTGTAACTCAAAGGTATATGTTAGAAACTTGTAATTCCTGGTTCTGTAAGAAAAGCCTTCTCAAATCTTGGCCTTCTAGCACTGCTCTCACTTATAGGTACCTTTAAAAGAATCAGGTCTTGGGAAATATTGGGTCTGCAGTATGGTGAGAAACAGTACATTGAGGATATGGATATGTAGGAGTATTAACCCTTCAAAAAATTGGGAGTATTAGAAAATACTGCTGCTTAACTGTGCAACCACAGCCCAGCTAATGAGCTGCTCCATGCACAGCATGACACACACACACCCCAACTCTAACAGAGTTCAAAAGACACCCCCTCACACCAATCCCACCCTCCCATGCACACACCTGCTACTCTTACAGTCATATGAAATGATCTAGACATAAAAGGAAGAGAAAAAAAAGAATAAAAATCAGCTTTAAGCAATGCTACAAGGACTCTCTTTTAATTTGTATTACCTTCCACTTGCCACAAGACATTCCACCTTTACTGAAATCACTGCTCTCCAGCCCATGACAAAAACGTGCTCAGTCCTGATCCTGACCCCCACACCTCATCGTGACCTCTGAGCAGCTTGCTGATAGGGGCTAAAATGATTCTGCCAAAGGAGGATCACCTTCTGAAATTGCATCACGAGTATTTCACACGAGGAGACACCACTTGCTGTGCAGCACAAATAGTTGTCCAGCTTCCCTGTTATTTAAAGCCATTCCTCCTGCCAGAAGAGCCTGCAGGTCAGGTTTGTGCCCAAAGCTCATCAAGAAAGATTGGCAAATCCAAAAAGAAACTGCTATTTTTACTCTAATCTTTGGGAAATGTTTCTATTTCTGGGATTCTTCTGTCTCTGGGGAATGTTCACTCTCCAGTGCTGAGGGACAGGTGTTCTCCTCAACCTTCACATTAATTCCTCGAGTTTACCATTGCCCACTCCCTGCTTTTTCTCAGGTACTCACCACCCACCCTAAGTAGCCCAGCAGATATATTAATACTCTGTGCCCGTCATAAACCGCAGGAACATGCAGTTCCACCATTAAGCTTTGCTTGTACAAAATTCATTAGCTACACCTTTCAGCCCCAGGCTACCCGGGGAACTGCCAAAGCCGAGTTCCAACAGCCCTCTCCCGCTGCCAGCCCGAGTCTCACCTGGCCAAGCCTCCCCCTCAAGGAAGGGTGCCTGCCCACGCTCCAGCTAACAGCTGCCGTTAGAGATTGTGTCTGGTTCTCATGATCCTGAGAAGGAAAAACTGTGACATCTAGTGCCAGGAGGGAAAATGACACATCTCACATGGACGCTGCTCAAGCCAGAGATGCAGGGTAATGGGGGTGTTGCTGCAGGCACTCCTCACACTCACTTTCTCCTATCCTTGGGAGATTAGCTGGGTCTTATCAGCGTATAGTCCTAGTGCCAGAGGATCACGGTAAACTGTAGTCAAAAATATGCAAAGTACTATAGGAAAACATCAGAATGCCCTGCTCAGGAATGACAAGTAATATATTGAGTTCTCTACGAAGCTGAGGGAGTTACCTTTCCACATGAAGATTTCAGCTTATACGCTAATTTTCAGGACAAAGCCAAATCACTGGGCATTTTAAAAGGGTGTCCCTCCACTGCTGGTCATGTCTCCAACAGGGTGACAGCAGCCACCATGCTTTGAAACACCATTTGAGTTGCCATGTGCTCTGAGCTCTATTCCTGCTTCTCTGTGCTCACACAATTTCTGGCTTTTGGGACAAGCAGGATGGGGTGGGGGGAGCTGCCAGGATGATAAGTAACCAGGTTGTGGTAGGAACTTTTGTGGATTTTTTTGCTCCCATCTATATATACTCTAAGCATTTCAATGGGCAGCGTCTATCTTAAAGAGTCAGACTGGAGTCAGGCTGAGCATCCACCTCTGGTGCTTAGTTCTTGATATGCTCACAGCTATACAATAAATTATACCCCATTTGTCCCAAATTCTATACAGCCTTTACTCAGAAGCATTAAAAGGGAGCTATCGACTGGTGTTTGTGCTGATAAAATACTGTCTTCTTCAGCTCCCTCCTGTACCTGCTGGCTCTGAGAGTTATGTACAAACTGTTCTCAACTTTTTAGTGTGGCACATTCTGTCTTGTGGAGGGTGTTGGCCTCTTGAAAACCTCAGTTAGAAGACAGAGCTTGTCAGAGCAGTGTCACATGTAAGCAGAGGTGTCAAAGCAGCCAGACACACATTAAAAAAAAAGACACACACAAAAA
>VYZU01034987.1:0-10524 GCA_013401355.1 Ceyx cyanopectus
CCAGTGGCGCTCTTTCCGACACATACCCATACTCAACCACATACATTCACCCCCACACAATTTCAAACCATATGTGGTCTTTCAGTGGGAATTCACTCATGGGAGTGCATTTCTCCCCAGCAAGTGCATACTCATGCATGTCACCCTCAGATGGGTATGGACTTGTGTGGGGCAACCACACATGGGACAGACACATACAATCATTTAGGTTGGGAAAGATCTTACTTATCACCTGTAAGATCATAAAATCCAACCATTAACACTGCCAAGTCCATCCTAAACCATGTCCCTCAGCACCATATCTACTTGGCTTTTAAATATCACCAGGGATGATGACACCACCACTTCCATGGGCAGCCTGGTCCAGGGTTTTACAACCCTTTGGGTGATGAAAAGTTTACTAATGTCCAATCTAAACCTCCCCTGGTGCGACTTGAGTCCATTTCCTCTTGTCCTATCTCGTTACATGGGAGAAGACACCAACTGCCCACCTCACTACAACCTCCTTTCAGGTAGTTGCAGAGAGCAAGAAGGTCTCCCCAGAGCCTCCTTTTCTCCAGGCTAAACAACCCCAGGTCCCTTAGCTCCTCTTTGAAGGGCTTGTGCTCTAGAGCCTTCAGCAGCTTCATTGCCCTTCTCTGGACACACTCCAGCACCTCAATATCCCTCTCAGAGTGAGGGGCCCAAAACTGAACCCAGTACTTGAGTCGTGGACTCACCAGTGACAAGCATAGGGGGATGGACGGTCACTGCTGTACTCCTGCCGGCCACATCATTCCTAACATAGGCCAGGATACCGTTGGCCTTCCTGGCTACCTGGGCACGCTGCTGGTACATGTTCAGTTGGGTGTCCACCAGCACCCATCAGGGCCTTCCCCCCCGGGCAGATTTCCAGCCACTCCTCCCCCAGCCTGCAGCGCTGCGCGGTGATGAACTCCGTGTGGGGCTCACACGCGTGACCCCGCACTGGCAGACGCGCTCGCGTGGGGGATTCTCCCACATGCGATTCTCCCCCGGGGCCGAGCGGCGGCTGCTCCTGCGTAAGGAAAGCAGAAGCCACCGCGCCGCTCTGTGCTGGGATCGCGCCGGACGCCAAGCACGGGCGGCAACAGTGCTCGGCCCGTTCAAGGCCATGCAGAGGAGCCTCTCCACCTGGAGAACTAAGACGACCTCGGGCGTACCCATGCGGTGAGCTGCATCTTGGGAGCGGGACAGGCCGGAGGGTCTCGGTCCTGGTCCCCTTCGGAGGCCGCACCGGGGCGCCCGGACCCCGGCATTGGGGCTCAGAGCGCTACAGCAACCACCCGCCGGCGCTGGGCTCTACCCCACCGCCCCCGGCTTGCCCAATGGCGCCCCGCGCAGCCCGGCAGATGCCGTCACCCCGCGGAGCTCGGCCGCCGGTTGGCTCAGGCGCCGCGAATCGTCACATAGGCAGAGATCAGCCGAGCGCGGGGGGTGTGGCGNGCTTCAGCGGGGCTACCGGCGCCACGTCGGGGCCGATCAGAGGGTAGGCGCTGAAGGACGCGCGGTGCCTGTGGTCCCCCTCGGCAGGGCCAGGGAGAGGCGATGGGCAGGGGACCCGGCGGCCTCCGCCGCCCTCCCACGGGGAAATGGCGAGCGCAGAGGAGGGGAGAGGGAGAGGGCTGGGGCTGGGGCTGGGGGAGCCGCGCAGACACCTCTCAGCGGACGGCCGAGCAGCAGCGCGCTCACCTCTGGACATCCTTTTGCGAGGAGAGCAGCGAAGCGGGCGGGCAGGAGTGGCCCTGCCCGGGCACCGTCCCTGTCCCGTCCCGCGCGGAAGAGGCCGTCCCGTCACCGTTTCATCGGTGTAGCTTCAAAGGAGGTTCCAAGGGGTGCGTGGAAGTCGCTGTTAGACGGAGGTTGATGCTTTTATGCGACTGTTTCACAAATCCTCGAGGCGGTTTAGTTCCCGACTGCTGTCTTTCCAATCGCAGGATCTTTTGTTCTGCTTTCAGGGGCAGGTTAGCAGGAATCATAGCTGTGTTCCTTTTTTTTTTAACCTGTGCTGCTTTTAGATGTGGCTCGCTCTATGATGGTCTTGTGAAAGAATTTGAACGTGTATAAAGCCTCCCCTGTGTTTAGTATTTATGCAAATGGACATAGCTTTATTCTCTCATGAAAATTACATATTTACTTTTCTCTTCCTCAGAAATACCCACCTTATATTTCATCAAGCATCCCTTACCTTGGACATGCAATTGCATTTGGAAAAAGTCCCATTGAATTTTTGGAAAACGCTTATGACAAGGTATGTTTTTCCACATCATTGGATGAGCATATACTAAAATACTTTGTGTATCTATGAAGTTCTCTGTGTTGAGCCTGTTTAAAATGACTTCATTCTTGTTTATCACCTTGAATATGGAATGGCATGTGTAGAGTAGGCCTAGGTCTCTTCAGATCTTTTTTTATACATTGTTGTTAGAGAAATAGTATTTTCTGAGTTCTTTCTTGTGTTTCAGGTTTAAAATGTGTCTGTGTATTTGAGTAATGCCCATAGCTGGGTAGCACATTAATTAAAAAGCCATTTTCATTATATTATTTTTTCCTTAATTTATTAATCTGTGACCAGGCTGAAGTATAGCTGACCACCTGTGTAGGTCATCTGATTAATTTTAAGGTGCTCCTCAGTAGGTTTCATACTCTAACAGCCCAAAAGAAATGGACAGAGGCAGTAGAACCTTAATTCCAATGAATAAGATTTAATGATCAGTTTCACATTCTCCAAAGCAAGCATAAATTTTAGCTTGGTTAGGCTAAAGAAAACCAGTTTAATGTGTGAAGATCTGCTGGAGACGACCTTTAAAATCTTATTTGCTCTTAATTACCTATGTATCACTCCAAATCCAGATTTTTTTGAGATGTTGTTCATAGATTACTGGTGGCTGTATGTTCTGTAATATCCCTGCTAGTTTGTATAGTGTCACTGATATTTTATTTATTTTTTTATTAACTAATTGGTTTTAAAATGTGCAAGGTTATGTGTGTTTGTTAAAACTTTAGATATCACTTGTAAGCATATTGAGAACAATTTTAATGCAATTTAAAATGTTTATATCTTTATTAAATCTCTAGATTTAATAGGAATTTAAGTGATTTTTGGAAGCCTTATTCAAAATGATCTTTTTTCTTTCTCCTAGTATGGACCTGTGTTCAGTTTCACTATGGTTGGCAAGACATTCACATACTTACTGGGTAGTGATGCTGCTGCTCTACTCTTCAATAGTAAAAATGAGGATCTGAATGCAGAGGATGTATACTCACGGTTAACTACACCAGTTTTTGGCAAGGGAGTTGCTTATGATGTCCCTAATATGGTATGTATTTTAAATAGAAAAGTAGCATAATGTAAATTCTAAGTAGGCAGCCCTGAGCTCTTGGCTCTATATGATGAGGTTGTTCATATGCATTTCTAATGTATTGCAGTTGGTAAATTGTCTCTGCTGGAAAATAAAGACTGAACATATTTAGGTTGCTTTATTTACCATCTTGGGCAGCCTGGATGCTATTTTTGGTCTCAAAACCATCTAATCCCACCACAGAGGAAAAACTAGTGAGTCTCTTTTTCCTTCCCCTACACTGTGCCACTGACTGTAGTTTACTTTTCCCTTTCTTCTTCAGAGAGAGCTTCAAGGGTGGTAATTTTTCATTTATGCCATGTCATACCTAGACACAGGTGTGTTAGTTTGACTATTTGCACCACATGTTTTGTCTTTCTCAGACAAAAATCCATTTGTATATGTTTGCAGAATGCAGTCTGTGGCTGTGTCATGGGGCATTGTTTCTGAGCTAAGTGCTGGCTACTCTTTTGATTGTGCATGTTGTTTTAAACTGAAAGAGACAACATTTCCATGGACAGGCTGGCTCCACTGGGACTCTGTATTCTGTATTTGTTGACATCAACAGCTTGTTGTACTATGGAGTCATCTGGTGGCAGAGCAGCACTGTGATATACTTAACTTTGGGTTTGCAGCTGTGGTTTACTTTTCTTTGTATAGATGCCAGTCATTTGACCAGTAATAGTTTCTGTGGCTATCAGGACTTCTCCTCTGTAGCATGCCTCTTAATTCTCCCCTGTCAAAGGTTACTTGCAGTGATTGTTTTCTCTTATCTAGGTGGCTTAGGGAGAGTAATCACTAGTATCTCTGCATCTGCATTTTGCAGTGACACATCAAGCAAAGATGTTGTTCTTACCCCATTCTTTTGTAAATCTCATACAGAAGTGATTACCAACAACTTGCCACTTTGCAAATAAGTAAAGCAGCACTTGTTGTTACCTGCTTTGTCAGGAAGAATGAAATTGTGGATATACAAGCGTCAGCAAATTTGGAGGGAGAACTGTTTGGTAATTTGATGGTTTTGTGTAACTCCTCCTATCTCTTAGTGAATGAAACCAGCAGGACTGTAGCTTGGATATCAAGTAGGATATGGTTTCTTGCGTTTTAGACCTTTTCCACACCTGGGATCATTCTAACAGTCTAGTTTCTATCACTTTCAACAGTCAGAGGTCTTCCTCAAAAAATTTAGGGATGGAGTCAGGATCCCTCTTGGAGACGCTAGAGAGGACCCAGCACTTGGTCTTATTAAACCTCATACAACTGACCTCAGCCTATTGAACCTATCCAGACCTCTCTGCAGAGCCTTCCTACCCTCAGGCAGATCAACAGTCCCACTTAATTTTATGTTGTCTGCAAACTTACTGAGGTTGCCCTCAATCCCCTCATCCAAATAACTGACAGAGTTCTTAAACAGGAGTGACCCAACTGAGCCATGAGGAACACTTGTGACTGGTCACCAATGGATTTAATTCCACCCACCACAACTCTCTGGGCTCAGCCATCCAGTTTTTAACCCAGTGAAGAGTCCACTTGTCCAAGCCATGAGCCTCCAGCTTCTCCAGCAGAATGCTGGGAGAAGCGTGTCAAACGTATAGTCTGTAAATCAACTTGTGTACACTGTCTGCCTCCTCCTTCCAAACTTCTTGTAGATAGTTTTGCATTGAGAGGAGCTTTAATGGAAGAGGATGTGTTCACTCCTGTGTGTCATTCCTGTCTCCATCAAGTTGGTGATGGAAATGGATGCAAGGGAAAAATGTGCTTGTCTCTACTCTGTGTCATGTGCACCCTCTGATGGACTGCTGGAGGCCCCACTGCATTCTGAAAGCAGAAGCTTCTAGGAAGTAACTTTTCCTATGCCTCTTGTTTAGTGAACAACTGTATACTACATGCAGAGCCCTTGGTAGGAAGATACTGCTCAACATGTAGTGCAGATCTACAGGGCAGATGCTCCAATTCATAATTAGGGCTTAAAAATTAATTGAATATTTTTCTGAGTAGATCTGTCAATCCATTGGGTTTTCATCTAACAATGGGCTTTTTACCATTAGGTTTGTTAGCTATGAGTCCATACAAAGAAAAAGAGGAAAGTGAGAAGGGCATGAAGCTCACATTTTCCTAGGAAGCAGTAGCTGCCTGCTTGTTGTCTGAACCTCTCCTGGGCAGTGAGATCAGTGGACCTTGTAAAAGAAAGGTGTGTCTGTAGACCAGAGGTAAGGTGTTACTGCATGGGAGAAGACAGATGCTTTTGAGGAGAGAAAGCAAGGAGGTCACGTAATGAAGAACATGGACTGAATTTGCAAGGAGAGGTCTGATTACATTTGTGATTATATAAGAAGGTGAAACCCAGAATATTGCCTATTAATTAATTTGAGTATCTGTTGTCATAATTTCTTTTTACTTCTGTATGTTCTTAGAGTACAAATGATAGTAAGTTGTTAATTACATTTAAACCTTGTACTAATTACCTTTTCTTTCTTGATTCCTCTAGGTATTTTTGGAACAGAAGAAGATGCTCAAAACTGGGCTAAACATTGCCCAATTTAAACAGCATGTATCTGTGATTGAAGAAGAAACAAAGGAGTATTTCAAAGCATGGGGAGAGAGTGGAGAAAAAAGTAAGCAAAATCTGATGTGTTTTTCCTCAGACTTTCTGGGAAGGTAGTAAGTGTTAATCAATGCTATTGTTTTTTTGTAAGCGATTTACAGCAGCATTACAGAAAGGAAAAATTGCCTAGATAAAACTGTACAGAACATCAGAAGAAACATGCAGATTTTGTTTAATCAGTTTAAGGTTACTGGAGAATAAAGCTGCTCAGAAAATCACTGACAGGAATGAAGGACAATCTTATTTCTGCTTTCTTAGTCAGCTGACAGAGCATTTATCTGTTTCCTGCCTGAGTTGTGTTTACTTTGCACAAGCCAGCTCTGTGTAACCACCTCTTAGTCACTAGGAAAAAGTACTGCTCTGACTTCCCAGAGTCTGCCACAGATCTTGGCTCAGGGAGCTTCTACAGTGAAGAACAGCATCCTTGAAGCCGATAAAGCTAACTTAGTGATCTAAGTGGAATTCTTCTGTTTCCCAACTCTTTTCCATATGCTGTTGGACATGGCCTGTTAATGTTGTTGCAAGCCCACAGTGGTCTCCAAAAGTATTTATTTATAACAGTATTTGTCTATTACTTATACAAGTATTATTATTTATAATAATACAGTGTCAAAAGTATATTTAAGTATGCATATTTAGTACTATTTAAGTATGCATATTTATCTTATAAATATATGATATTCATATAATGTAATACTTATATATTCTACTACAATTTATATTAGTTTTCATAAATATATAGTGCCTGTATTTAATATAGTTATATTGTGTACAATACAGTTAAAAATAAAATTATATATTATCCTATGAAGTGTATACATATCATTATTCTAAAATAAGTCAGTGAGCATCAAAACTAACTGGTTTCCCATGGATTTGGATTTCAAGGTTATGTTTTTTGACTTTTATGTTTATTAAGGATTGAGATTGTGCTGCATGGCCTACTTTGGAAGGATTACTAGCTCACCTCATAACAAGTATAGAAAAAAATATCAAACAAAAAGACTTAAAAAAAAATTGTTGAAAGTGGCCAACTAACCATAGAATCATAGAATCATTTGGCTGGAAGAGACCTTTAAGATCATCAAGTCCAGCCATTAACCCTACACTGCCAGGGTCCCTAAACCATGTCCCCCAGCACCACATGTATGTGGTTTCTAATCACCTCCAGGGATGGGGACTCAACCACCTCCATGGGCAGCACATTCCAATGCCTAACCACCCTCGGAAAAAAAACAAAAATCTGTTTGAAGAGAGACCTGATACAGAGAAATTTCAGATGAGATGATTCATTCTCCTAGTAAACACAATAGAAAATTCTATTTAAAATTCTTTATCAGCATCCATTTAGATGTTTTTCTCTTTTCTAAAACAAAGACTAACCTGTGAAACAACATTTTGCCTGAAATGCATCTACAGTAGCATTTTTGAAATCTTTCCTCAGACCTGTTTGAAGCCCTTTCAGAACTTATCATTTTGACAGCAAGCCACTGCTTACATGGGAAGGAAATAAGAAGCTTGCTGAACTCGAAGGTGGCTCAGCTGTACGCAGACCTGGATGGGGGTTTTACTCATGCTGCCTGGCTTCTGCCAGGCTGGCTACCTCTGCCAAGCTTCAGGTACCACAAACTACAGATGAGGCAATGAACTGTTTTATCCAAATGTCTTTGTTGTTTGGTTCCCCCTGCCCCCCTTTCTTGCTCATAAAGTACTCCAGGCATCCCAATAAATCTTCATATGCATTTTGTACGTTACTTTGTATGAAGTTGCTAATTAGAGGTGTTTTGAATCACAGACGTCGAGATCGAGCACACAGAGAAATAAAGAATATTTTCTACAAGGTTATCCAGAAACGTAGAAGGTCTGAAGAAAAGGAGGATGATATGCTCCAAACTCTACTTGATGCCTCATACAAGTAAGCCAAGGGTTTGGTGAATTGCCATCTATAAATGTTTTCGAAGTCTTCAATTAAAACAATCAACCAAAAAATAAGAAATATTCCCTTATGTTCTGATTTGCTTTTGGTTCTATCTGTATTCTTGAAAACAGATTAGGAAACTACTTGTAAATGGTTATTCAGATTTCTGAGAGTTTCTTTAGGGGTCACAAGGTTGCTTCCTTTCTCTTTGCTGGCTGTTCAGTAATGCTTTTCTTTAAGGCTCTTAGAGAGTTTTTTCTCCCTCTGTTCTCACTACCCCAAGAGAATTCCTGCTCCATTTAGGGTAGGCAACAAAAGAGAATAAAGAGAAAAGAGTATATTATAAGAACCAATAAATGCTACTGGACACCTGATGAAACAAAGCTCTAACATAACACCCTTGTTTGTAGGGATGGGCGGCCGCTGAGGGATGCAGAGATTGCTGGCATGCTGATAGGGCTGCTCCTGGCAGGGCAGCACACGTCCTCCACCACCAGCGCCTGGCTCGGCTTCTTCATAGCCAGAGACAAAGCAGTACAGGAGCAGTGCTATGCAGAACAGAAAGCAGTTTGTGGGGATGATTTGCCACCGTTAACCTATGACCAGGTTTGTATGTTACATTATTCCTGCTGGGTATTTTTATACCTTTAGGTGGTAATTTAAAAAAACCCTAAACAGACGTGAAACACGGTTTGTATAAAAATCATAATCAGGTACAGTCACACAGTGACAACACTGAATGCCAGTGTATCTCCTCCTTTCCAAGTAAACTTTCTGCTTGCTACATTTTTTTTTTTAATCAGTGTTGATTAAGGAAATTACAGTAGCTGAAATGTCTATTTAAGAAATGATAGTTCTGTAGAGGAGAAAGACCCTTATATACCCACTGAGGAAGGGGATGCAGTGTGACCTTGTTCTTCATTTAGGCATTAAAAAAACACTTGAGAGAGATTAGTAAAATACTAGTGTTTGTTTATACAGGTCAGAGGTTTTTCCTGCTCGAGTGAATCAAATGGGGAAAAAAACCCCCAAAACATTGTACGGGTAGCTAATGAAGTACATGTAAATGGGAGCTGTTTACTATTTGATTTTTTTTTAAACTTGTTTTCAAATGGAATACCATTTTGTTTGTACTGGATAAACTTGTCTAAATTTTGATATATAATTTTTTGTTTTCAGCTGAAGGATCTCAGTTTGCTGGATCGCTGCCTAAAAGAAACTTTAAGGCTTAGACCTCCTATAATGACCATGATGAGAATGGCAAAAACTCCCCAGGTGAGTACACACTTTGGAGCTAATTTCAACAGAACAGGTCCGGAAAAGACCAGGTAGAGGGTGTCCTGGTCAGCAGAAGGAAAACATTAATGAAAGCTGATGGCATTCTGGGTTATATCAGTGGGATTGTAGTCAGTGTCGACTGAGGAAAGCAATTAATGCCTTGAATTTGGTAGTTTTTACCTTCATCTGGAACGATATGTGTCCAGTTTTGGACCCCTGCAGCCCTCAGCAATCAAGATGTTGATGAAATTAAGCAAGCAGAGGGCCACCGAGATGGCTGGAGCACCTGTCTTAGGAGAAGAGGCTGAGAAAACAGGGCTTGTGCAGCCTGCAGCAGGGAAGGCTCTGAGGGGATGTTCAACAGCCATGTGCATACTTGCTCAGCAAAACTGACTCTTTCTTTCAGCAATTGGTTTCAATGAAGCTTAGTTTGCTGCTACTATTTAAAGGTATTTTTAATTTGCCAGGTATTTTTGATAGCTGTTGCAAGACAAATTTGGCTTGCACTTGATACAATACAAGCCACGTGAATCTGAAAGAAAACTTGCTATTTTTACAAATAAGATAGAAAGTCAAGCAAGTTTGAAAGGTTCCTGCAATTCCTTGAACATTGTGCTCTGCACAAATAAAACAAAGTCTTAGGCTGCATTAATTTTAGAAGAGCTTAGCCAGAATCTCTGTTGCAATTCTAGCCTCATGATACAGCACTTCAGGTAACACTTCAAAAGAAAAATGGAGAAATTTTGTGATATGTCTTTTCTCTTGTAGACTGTCGCTGGATATAATATTCCCCCTGGCCATCAGGTCTGTGTATCTCCCACTGTTAACCACAGACTTAGAGACACCTGGAAAGATGCTCTAGACTTCAAGCCTGACCGGTATCTCCAAGATAACCCAGCAGCTGGAGAGAAATTTGCATACATTCCATTTGGCGCTGGTAAGAAAAGACAGCACCTTCATGAGTGCTTGTGCTGAAGAGGCTCACACTGGTGGTCTCATGCAGCATTCCCCATGCTGTAGCATTCAGAGATCCATTTTTTCTCTTTATTCCTGCCTGAAAGTTTTCATGATATTGAAAGAATGAAGTAAATAGTTTTGCATTATTAGTAGCTGTATATATCAAACAGAGTAAAAATCAAACCAAAATGTTAGGTTAGCATGGGTGATATTTGACTCAAGTCTTCTCAAATTGAGGTAAAAACCTGGTAACACAAATGTAGTTCAAGGCAGAGCAAAAAATCTGCATGGATTCAGAGCTGCCAATACAGTCTGCAAATAGCACTGTAGGGTCAGAGCTGGTATCTCTTCTGAGTTGCAGACGCTTCTTTGGCGAATTCTTTTGGCTTTCTCTACTCAGACATTTA
>VYZU01034993.1:820-19015 GCA_013401355.1 Ceyx cyanopectus
ATCTGATAAAGAAGAAACACTTTCCTAAATGCTTGTTGATTTGCAACCATTATTTCCTCTTTTATTTCAACAAATAATTCTTCCTGAACTGTTTATTTCTAAACAAAGGCCATTGAAGTTGTGTAAAAAAAAAAAAAAAGCACCTACTTCACAATGTGTGTTCAGTAGACTCTTTCATCCCCCAGATATACACACCAACTACCTTACTTTTTGCATAGAATCCTGTCCTGATTTGCTAATATAATTAACAACACAGCGCATCAGCTTCCACTGCTGATACTCCACCATTACTTCTGAAACCAGCAGCACTTGGCAGTTCAGTGTAGATGTTTAAAACACAAGTGAAGAATCAGTTATCATTTTAGGGGACAAATATAATCACCTAACTTGGAATGTGATCAAGATGAAGCCCTGGGATTTATAATCCAACTATCATTATTGCATTCCCATGGTGTCTTGATGGTTAGCACCCCTTAGCTGCATAATGGATGACCATGCTTGACTGGGTGACAATCAAAGGGAAGGGTGCTACACAGTGAATAAAGCTGGTGGGGTTTGTTTGTTTTGGCTTGCTTTATTTGTATGAGAGGTCAAACCTTCTCCAAAGTGGTTGTAGCCACTCTAGCATCTAGAGTCTGTGCACACTACATCTTTTCTGTTTGAAGCTTTCAGGGATTATCAGGCAGCTAGACATGGGGAGTCCTCTGGGTATCACCTGGCATGTTCCTGACATACAGCCTACAGTAAAATGAGTTGATTATTGTAGCTGCAGAGACATTGGAACAATCTCAGGCTGGTCACTTTAGGCTATCCATATGGCCTGATACCATGCTAGCCCCAGAAAACCATCACAAGGATACTAACACTCACACACAGCACAAAGAATTGCAGCTAGAATACTTAATGATGTTATGGTTCAAGAACTTCGTTTTATGAAACAATAAATTGTGTTTACTTTCCCTGGTTATAAAGGAGGATGTGAGAATTCCTGGGTTGTTCCAAAAATGTAAAGCAGGATCAGCAGTAAAGGATGTTGAAGCAGCAGCATTTCTCTGAGAAGCAGCCAACTTAGAAGTGGAATATGGATTAGTGTCATCAGGAGCAGCAGCAGAAGCTGCAGTGTCTGATGGGGCACTTCCCTCACACATCATTCTGCAGCTGTACAGCTGAGCCACTCAGAAAATCACAGCTAAAAAATGTTGTCCAGAACTATCAAGCAGATTCAGCACTCTGAATTTTATAGGTTACTGAATAAAGATGAGTGAATATCTTATGTAGCAGGTGTAATTTTGATCTTCGGAGAAGGAAAAAGTAGCTCCACTACCATAAACAGCAATGGCATGAACTAGAGTTTGATGTGCCATGCAGTATCTTTGCAGAAGACTGTAATCTCTTGTTGGATGAGGAACATAAAAGCTCTTTTTAAACAATTCAGTCAATCTCTCCCTCAAGTTCTTTTTTATTTTTGAAAGCTGTAGCTTTCAATGTGTCTAACATGTTCTGATACAACAAAGAAACACTCAGTGAATTTCCTCCTTTAGCATGTCATTTTGAGATTACCTAAATACTCTCATTAATTGTAAACTAGCATGAAACATGCCAGAAATCAATCGTCCTCATTGATTCAGTGGTAGCATTAATTCCAGTCTCTTACTGACTGTAGTCAACAAACCTGCAGGAAGTTTGTATATCTACTTCTTTTGGTTGAAAGTGGCCAGCAAGTACAACAATTATGAGTTGATGAGTGAATGATCAGTTTTATGACTGAAAGTTTGACCACAAACACCATTTTTCTTTAAAAATGCAGAAGACCAATCAGCATTTGTATTGTAAAGTTTTTCAAGTGGCAAAAGATATTTAAATTTAAGCTGCAAAAGTTCAATAATGCATGTTGTCAATTTGAAAATATTCTGAGTTACCATAGGGCAGATTGACATCACTTTACCAGGTACAGTTAAAAAAATATTCAAGAAGTCTGCATTTACCTTCTAAGATGTCTCAAGGCAGGCACCTGAAATTGCAAATACCAAAAGTGACAGCACATTTTTGAAAATTTTAAGCTTCTATTTCCAAAGCAGAGACTATTACTATTCTCACTTAATTTCAGCCATGCAAAAGCCTTATTTATTAATCACACATATTCAGAACCACCTGTCTAGTTTCTATGCTCTTGTCTGGATTGAGTTGGTTTCTCAGTGTCTTTTTTTAGTGCCACTTGAGTTTTCTCCTGTATATCATTGGTGTTCTTATTAGCATTCTAAAAAAAGTTGAAGAATTCAAGTAATAAGTGAGTTTTCCAATATGACTACAGTATTTTTCATTATAACATTAGCTTCAAAAGACCTTCATGCTACCTATGAAGTGGCCCTGCAAGATTTTAAGGTAAAGATTCAGTATGAAATACCTCCTTATTCCTCAACTGTCCATCCCACAGTGTGGCTTTGACTACCTAGCACATACTGAGAGGAGGTGAAAAATAAGAGAACTCCTCATTTTAACACTAAAATACAACTCTGACCAGAAAATTCTTTACCCCACTGGGTTATATTCCTTTGTGCCACCAGGAGATGAAACAAACTTTTAAATTTAATCCTACGTATGGCAGTGCTGAGGGATAAAGACCAAATGCCCTATCAACTCTGTGAGTAGTATCAATATCACAAGCAGGAGCTCATAACTTCCAAATCAGTTCTTACACTCCTGGCCTATAATTGTGATCATGGGCCCTTGCAAATAGTCAAATTGACCGTACAGTCATAATAACTATGCATTTAAATTAGTCAATTTGTTATTATAATTACAAGCTTAATCTGAATTCTCTGTGTGTAATAAAATTTAGAACTATCCCAAATATGTTTCTTATAGTAGATTGCAATTTTTAATTTCCTGACACTCTGCAGATGTCAGAGAAGGGTTACTGTGATCCCTATGTCTTTTAATATGCCCTAAAGATAAGTGAATCAAGATTAAAAAATCCATGAACCATAGGCAACCTCATTATCCATACTCTCTGTGCTGTTCATTTCCGAAGGACTGTTCTATATGAGAGAAATTATCTACATTCTATGTATACTGTGGCAGGATAGATCCATCTGCTACATTTCCCCCCCTCTAAACTGTACTCCCCCTGTTGGTATAATCAAAAGATGGCCATTTGTCCTCAAAGAGAAAAGCAAAAAGAAAATCTCTAAATTTAGAAATTTAATCCTACCATTTTTAGGAAAATACACCCAAAAACCCATCATAATTGTTATATATTCTTAAAAAAAAATAAAAATGAATTAGGCCTTAACAGTTGGCTACCTCAGTTTGTTCTAAAATTCAACAAACTCTGAGAAAATCTCTTTTTATACAATCTTTTGGATATGTCATTTGCCATTTATATTTGATGGCCTTAAGGAAAAAAAAAAGTTACAAAAAGGTATTAATGCAAGTAGATAATAAAGCTGCATTCTATAAATCTATAGCAGCTTACAGTAATCATTAAAGCATGCAAAACTCTTTCATCTATTCAAAAATATGCAGTGCACAGAATGCCTGCTAAGGTGCATGACAAGTCAGAGTTAAATATATATTAATAAATGAATTAGCTTCATAAATAATAGCCATAATGACATTTTAGGAGACAATAAGTCTGAGGATTGTCAGAAAATGGTTGATGTATGAGCTTCACGTCTCAGTGATTCTTCAAAATGAATAGGCTTTGCGAGATAGTTCAGACCCACGACCAGCCTATTTCCTTGAATAATTTACTTGTTGTCAATTTGTACAGCCACATTACACATGCAAATTGTGCTGCCTGTGCAAACACCACTTGGAGATGATAAAAACAAATTTACGAAGGCTATAGAGGAAGGATTTATTTCACTTTCTCGCCCAGGTCAAGCAATACATGTATCTGACGATTGTGTGTACCCAATTTTGTTGTAATTATATCAGCAAATTATTCTTTATAATCTTATTATTTTTAGCAGTCTCCTTGTGCTTGGGATAATTAGCTTTCTTCACTCAGTGTAAAAACAATTCAACTTGCCAGCTAGGCAGGGCACAGCTCCATTATCTGTTTTGGGTTTAAATTTATTCCCTATATTCTTGGACACTTTGTGTAAATTAAAAATTTCATAGTCCCTAATACTGTACACGCTGTTCATTCAGTGATGAATTAAGGTCCCTAAACCTCTACGTTTGCTATTAGATATCTCACCCACTTTATATGTTAATCTGTGCTAATGAATTCCACAACCCCTAGCCACAGCGAGATGACTAAAATTATTACCACTTACAGAGATATGCTTTTTTCATTTAAAGTTCAATTCAAATTGCTCCCATAAACAGTCTGCCACACAAAGATACCTCCTTTAAAGAAGAGTTACTTACCTGTAAGTAGAGTTCTCTGAAGGTAGCATTATCTTTGGATACACATTCCTCAGCCACGTGACCTCTGGTTGGTGGCAGGGGGGAGTGGATCCATCCCTTGATATTTAAGACTTTTTCCTCAAGGCACTTCATTACCTCTGTGGCTCCTGTGCCTGGAGGGTTCTTTATACCACAGCCTGTCAACACAACTGCCCCTTGCCTGCTAAGGTAGGCCATGGACCAGCTCAGGAGCAGAGAGACTCCTTAGAGAGGTGGCTGTTGTGTTGACAGAACATCTACACAGAAGGTGTCTTCTTCCCTCTCAAGACAGCTACCTCTGAGCGTGTCTTTCACGGTAGGAATAGCAAAACCAGTGAAACAAAAACGGGCAGGAGGCAACAAAAAGGCTGCACAGTATCAGACGTGGAGCAAAAGTCATCACCCAGATGGCAGCTTGCCCATGGTGCAGCTACTGGCACTTCAGGCAGCCTGGATACACAACCAAAATTCTACCACTCTCAAAGGAAAAGAATTTCAATATTGTGATTTACTCAGTAAAGAGAACAGCAATACCCTCTGCTGAGCAATTGTCTTTCAAACCAGTAGAGGGCATTGGTATATGTAGAGACTAAATGGGTTAATTACAGTAGCTTGAAAAATCAGCTGTTATTTATATTAATGAAACAATAGCATAGTTCAAATATGGTACAGAGTATCAAAACTAGCCTCTTAAAGTTAAATCAACACGAAATAAAATGAAAAAGATTGGGATTCTTATAAGACTTCCCAATTACATAGACCTTTATTGCAGTACAAATACTGAACTAATTAATTTTATCTAATATTCTTGAAAAATAGTTAAAATAGTGTTGTTTGTTTCACAAACTAAACAAAAGAGAGGTTAAGTGACTTGCCCTCACTCCATATCTGAGTGCCACAGGAAAGAACTCCCAGCTGTATGGTTCACTATTGTGCCTCTAAATAGCAACAATTAATACACAATGAAAACCTCTCTGAGAGGTTAAGAAAACTGCTTTCTGACTCTTCTTGTGCAAAAACATTCAGAGGATAATTCATTTAGTGATATGGTAAAGGGATGTTTCCCTTCTATTGCCAGAGCAGAGTAAATGATCCATGATCCCAATCCGGTGTATGGACTTTGCGTCCATTACAATAAAATTGGGGTTGATGTATTGAGATCACTGAGATTTATCCTATAAGAGGTGAGGACCCTTGTTGTGTAGCAAGACAGGGGTCAGGTGAGCAAGAACAGTCAGAAGGTTCCAGGAAATGCTACAGCATTTAGTGAGATGGGAACTTCACAGCCTCATTGCCCTGCCATTGCTGGTAGGTTAGGATTGGTATGGGGACACCTACAGCAGCCCGGTTATGCTTTTGCCTTTGCAAAACCTTGTTCTAAGAACCCAGATCATCTGCACCTTTAAGTTCTTACACTTTTTTTTTGCTAATCTACCCCACAGCATTAATTGTCATTGGGCTTGATGTGATATCTAAAATCCGTCACAGATCTTCAGTGGCAATTTAAAATCAGGTGGTTAAAACTTCTCTAGCTCATTCCCAATTTCTCTATCCACACCCACAGTATCTTAAAGCAAAACCTGATCTGTTTTGAATCTGTTCCTAAACTGCCATGTTACTCAAGGGTCACAATCAGTTAATCCACACACAGTACAGGACTGAAAGCTGTGGCAGTTTACTCATTTGACCAGATATCCCTAACTGAGGAGAAGGTGACATATGTTTTGAAGGCTGACCCTTGGAAAGCTGGTCTGACTGTTTTAGCTTTCCAAAGCAGCCCTTACCAATGTTCACCAGCTCCCTGAGCACTCCAAATGGGATCAAACTCTGCAGTTTATGCTTTCAGAAGACAAGAATGATTAAAACTCTTTCTACCTGTGAGGTACTAAAGTTGAAAATCCCTTGCCTATTCCTTTCAGGAAGTCTGTGGTAAGAATGAGTGCAGATCTTACAAGTTCCAATAAGGAATTTCTGAACCAAAGGTCTTTTCCCTGAACAGTGACAGTGTACTAATACTTGAGAGATTACTTCTTTAAAAAAAAAGAAACAGACAATGTAGGTTGCTCACATGCTGCTGATGCTTAAAGCCACAGACATTTCTTTCTGTAGCTGTGGACAGAATTTTCATCAGCATGCAAACCTCAGAGGAACAAGGAGGTGGCAAATGACAGTATGACAATCTCCTCAGTAAGAGCTCAGGGCTCAATCCTACATTGTTCAGTTGTATAGTGCTCTCAAGCAACCATATGTAGAAGCATCTGAGAAGAGCTGGTCTGATGCTGCAGAACACAGAGAGCTCTGTGGACTGACCATGGACCAATTCCTGTCTAGAAGCAGTACAAGGTATAAGAAAGAAGAATATAGCAAGGCTTCTCAACTGCACACAGGGCACCCAAGCACATTTTTCTTTAGAATACGATTCCCTATTACACTCCTTTCTGTTATTTTGTTTTGTTTTGTTTTTTTTATTTTTTTGCATAGTGTCCTTGAGAACACAGGAATGAGAACACAAGTGGACTTGAAACTTAGATAAACTGCCAGAGGACAATCTCTAGCATATAAGCAAACTTGGCTGCCTTGTATTGCAGTGTCACAGCTCTGTGCTCTCTGCTGCACACTCCTGACCTAATCCAAACTTAAATGCAGCCAGTGGAAATCTTTCCACTGACCTTAATGGGTTTTTGATCAGAGCTCAGACAGTGGCCTGCCTGGATTAAAGTCTTACTTTAAATGAGGTAAAGAGAGCTCAAATTACAAAACATTACTACTACTTACAATATATACTATAGAATATTTACTAATATACTTTAATGTATGGTCTTAGATAATGTTCTTTGGAGATTTCCATTAATTGTCTCTATGATGGCTCTTGTAATGTTTATTTAGCAAGAATTAATTTGGTTCTTATATAGCACAGTTCGTGGAAAAAACCCTCTTTAATCCTTTTAACTGACTTTAAATGCTCAGTTGAATATAATTATTATAAAGGATTAATAAAGAGAATTTTTTTAAGTTAACAACAAATTAAAAGTTTAGGAAAAAAGAAAACAGATGTTATTTTATTGTCTTTAGATCTCTCTTTAAAAACACACTAAATTTCCGTTCTAATACTATTTTGTTATATTAACATAAAATTGTGCTAGAAAAAATTCTCATTATGTGAGCAAAAATGAAGACAAGGTAGAGAGTATACTAACACAATGACTGTAATCTGCTAATACAATAAAGCCTTCCTCTTATGGTTAAGCAAGAATTCAGTTCTTGATCATTTCAAGACATTTCTAAAACACTGTCTCCGAAGGATAAAATGCAGCTTATTTCCACACTTAACAAAAAGTTTTCTGTGTCCTCATTTACTGTTGAAAACAAGAAACAGTTATTAATGCATCATTTCTGTTGTAGCAGACTCCATTTCTGTATTAGGAAACTGTATTTTGTGGCGATAAGAATGTGCACCATTATTTGTGATCAGCTAAACATGGCTTCAAGTGTAAGTCTGAGCAAATAATTCAGGTCTCTATAAACTATAACAAATGGGACTCACAGTGGTGCCTGTAAATACACAACAGCAGAAGGCAAAGACAGGGAACAGGGAGAGCATTACCTAGAACCTGAACATTCATAGAGATCCTGAAAGATTCCAATTAAACTGGATGCTACAGCTAATTGCAGTGGCCTTCCTTCTAAAGTTCAAATAGTTTTTTAATAATAGCATCAAAAATATCTAACCTGTAATTACTGTGCTGCACTAGTTTGATGTTCCACAGGAATCTCAGAGACATGCCTCATTTCATTCGTAAGAGTCATTGTCTGGCAGGTCTCCAGGACAGGAATTCAAGTGAGAAAGGAAGCTAGATCAGTTGACCAGAAGGAAATAAATCAGACGATTTGGATATTTGCTCGATGGGGAGCAGAAAATTGTATGAGAAGAATTTAACACTGAATCAAGTTTGACACACTAGCAGCCCTTACAAATGTGATGTAGCCACAGCAATATTAGTCACAGGGGTGAGCTGCCTTTGCTTTCTTACCCAGATAAAGACTCTACACATTGTTTCAGGAAACAAACCACATCAAAACAACCCTAAAAACAAAACAGTAAGTTGCAAATTCTTCTAAGTCACCAACAATTTCTTGTAGCTTCAGCCATCACTGACCTTTAGAATACAAATTCCTCTGGATACTGAAAGCTTGGGAGGAGCTCTTTCCACTTTTTTTTTTTTTTTTCTCATGGAAGAACCTGTGAGATATCAGAGTTTGTTGCAGAAGCATTAGAGTTTATCCTGAAATTTGGATTTTTAAATTACATATACAATGAACTTTTAATAAAAAAAAGAAATGCAATGAATATTTGAGTACTTCATTTGTGCCAGTGCCAATCTGTGCCACAAAATGACTAGTGGATACTAAATGAAGAGCAAGTTTGGATACAAATTGTGGCATGAAATTAAATTTGCCCCCTGAAAATGTACCCCTACCAAACACATACATTTCCAGGTCATGAAGATGTTACACATCTTTCCATCCATTCTGGATGAGGGGGTTGAGAGCACCCTCAGCAAGTTTGCTGATGACACCAAACTGGGAGGAGTGGCTGACACAGCAGCAGGCTGTGCTGCCATCCAGAGAGACCTGGACAGGCTGGAGAGCTGGGCAGGGAGAAATTTAATGCAATTTAATAAGAGCAAGTGTAAGGTGCTGCATCTGGGACACAACAACTCCATGTATCAGTACAGGCTGGGGGCTGATGTACTAGAGAGCAGCTCTGGAGAAAGAGACCTGGGGGTCCTGGTGGACAGGGGGATGACCATGAGCCAACAATGTGCCCTCGTGGCCAAGAAGGCCAATGGCATCCTGGGATGCATTAAGAGAAGTGTGGCCAGTAGGTCAAGAGAGGTTCTCCTCCCCCTCTACTCTGCACTGGTGAGACCCCACCTTGAGTACTGTGTCCAGTTTTGGACACCCCAGTTCAAAAAAGATAGAGATTTGCTGGAGAGAGTCCAACGCAGGGCCACCAAGATGATTAGGGGAGTGGAGCATCTCCCTTATGAGGAGAGGCTGAGAGAGTTGGGGCTCTTTAGCCTGGAGAAGAGGAGACTGAGGGGAGACCTCATTAATGTTTATAAATATGTTAAGGGTGAGTGTAGAGAGGATGGAGCCAGACTTTTCTCAATGTCGTCCAATGACAGGACGAGGGGCAATGGGTGCAAGTTGGAGCACAAGAGGTTTAGGCTTAACACAAGGAAGAACTTTTTCTCAGTGAGGGTGCCAGAGCTCTGGAACAGGCTGCCCAGGGGGGTTGTGGAGTCTCCATCTCTGGAGACACTTAAGACCCGCCTGGATCTGTTCCTGAGAGACTTGGTCTAAGTGATCCTGCTCAGGCAGGGGGGTTGGACTAGATGATCTTCTAGGTCCCTTCCAGCCCCTAATTTCTGTGATTCTGTGATTCTGTGATTTTTGGAGTGTTCTCAAATTATCTCACGTTAAGAAAATATCATGCAGCCTAATGGTCTATCATCTTGCTAGAATAAATGACAATGAATATCCAATACCAATACTTTTATCAATTACCACTTATCTGTATACCAAATAAAATCAATTATTAATTGTAAATAAAATAAATCTCTTAAAAATTGATTTCCCAGATGAGAGGAAAATCTAGTTAGCAAGCTGAGTGTGAAATTTACATGTAGTTCATGAAAAAGTGATTACTTACGGAATTAATTGATTTGAAAAATGAATCTGAGGATGTAAAGTTCTGGCATAAAAAGGAAAAGAATCTGAAGATCTGGTTTATGCCCATGAGAAAGGTGTTTATTTTTTCCTTCCATGCACAGCCAATCCCAGAAGCTGTGATCCACCAGGAAATCCTTACTCAAAGCCATATTCCTTAACATCCATCCTCACTCATACTCTTTCTCATTCCCATCAGAGCTGAACTGCTTGTCCACAACTGGTTTGTGTCCCGATTTGGTGTCATCAACTCCTTTCTCAGATGCCTTGGGACGTTTACTTTTCAACCTGTCACAACCATCCCTTAAAAAATGGATCTTGTTAAAAACTATTTCAATCAGGAACCCTCCCATCTTGTAGATTTCAGTGCTAGTGATGTCAAGCTTATCCCTCCTTCTTTTCTTTGCACTTCCTCTGCACCTCCCCTCCTATTGCTCCTGATGTGCAGGATACTCTTGCTGATCAGCAGCTCCTGAACAGTTGTTTTGCCTATCAGCCCCGTGAAAGCTGAAAGGACGGGGTGCAAGACAATCTTCCAAGTAAGCAAGTCCTTTCCTGACCTCTCGGCCTACACTTTGAAACTCTTAGCACGGTGCTATTTGGCTCAGAATTGCTGATGTGCTTCTACAAGCTCTTCCACATTCTTGAAGCAGCTTAAGGAAAACACAAGCTCTGATGAGGGGAGAAAATCAACAACCCTGCAAGATCAGGGACTAATGTTTTTGAGGTTTGCTCTGTACCACAGTAATCTGAGACACTAGTGGGAATTTACAGGTTTTTTCCATCCTGAAGGCTGAGGTTGCTGACTCGGCTTATTCTGTCCCAGCAGAAACACTTAGGAGGTGTATAAATCACAATTGGAATAGATGGCATGCTCCTTTATGGGAACTGGGATTGCTGTAAAACTTGTCACCCGTCTTTCTTTCAGAATACTGATGTTAATTCTGACAAAAGCACCCCAGTAGCACACGTCGGGCTGTCAGACCCTGTCGGGGCCCGCCTGGGTGCGAAGGAATTGCTCTGTTCTCCCACAGCAGCCTCGTTGCGGCGAGTGGGGGCGAGCTATGTCCCGGGGAAGATTCCCCCGGCCCGGGAAGGCACCACGACTGGGACGAGTACAGGGACATGGACCGGGACGGGATCGGGTACAGCGATCCAATCCCCCAGCGCAGGCCGCCCTGCCCCGCCTGGTTGTTGTGGAGACAGAAAGGCGGGGCCCAAAGCAGCAAAGCGCCCGTTGGTTGGCTGCGGGGCAGAGCCCAATGGGCTGGCGGGGTGTTTTGGCGGTGTCAAGATGGCGACCAGGTAAACAGGGCCGGGGAGCCACGGCGCCGGGGTTGCTGTGAGGGGAGGCGGGGGCTGTGCGGGCTGCTCGGCAGAGTCATCGGGTTTGCGGGGGCTGGAGGGGCGACAGGCGTTGATCGCGTCTTCCCGGCCTGGACTGCAGCGGCGTTTCCACCTCGCGGGGCTCCGCCGTTCGCGGACTGCCCTCGCCTCCCGGCCTGCGCCGCCCGCCAGCGGGCTCTTCTCCCCGGCCATACCCCGGGGGTCGGCGGAGCTCGCCCGCACCCGACCTTACCTACCCACCGGACGGGAGCCGGCGAGGGGTCGGTTTTTCCACCCTGGGAGGCGATGCTGTGGGGAGAAAGCTGGACGCCTGGGAGGCGTTTGCTGCGGTATCGTATTGCTGCGGAAAACAGCTGAAAACAACCGCGAAGTGACAGAACTTTAAAGATTAAGAAAAAACGAAAAAAAAAAAAAAAAGCAAAGAGCTTCAACTCGTGTACTTAAATCTTCTATTTCTCTCTGAAATAGTAAGTATTGGAAACTTTATAATGTGCTTGTCCAAAATATCTAATACTTTTTTTTTCTTAATAGAACTTTTTTTTTCCTGTTTATGTGTTTTGCTATTTTTCCCCCTTTTTTTTTTTAATAGAACTTTTTTTTTCCTGTTTTTGTTTTTTGCTTTTTTTCCCCCTTTTTTTTTTTTTTTTTCTGCAGCCTAATTGTGTTTTTATGATAGAATGGATAAGCTCACATAACTCTGGTGTCTTTGCAGGGACTTAAAGTGGCTTGGGCTTCTTTAACCTAGAAGATGTGGAGTGGACTGTTACCACCAGGACTGAATGAAAGTGATGTTGACTTCAGTTCAGATGATGGAGAGGAATCACATGGTTCATTTTCAAAGGAAGATGGAAAAGAAGATACTGAATGTGTTCAGCTTTCTGAATTGCAGAAGAGTGGACCTGAAAGTGATGCCACCAGTGAACCTGTTGTGATAGCAATGACAGATGGAGAAAATGAATCTCAAACATGTCCTTCTGGAATCCCTTTAAATATATGGAATGTGGGTATCGTTACAGCTCTCTAAACGTCCAGTGCATAAATGCAACATGCTCAAAGTAGAATGGCTAGTTTTTAACTAAATTACTTAGTGTTGAATATTCAACATAAAAATCTGAAATGAAATAAAATGTAATTAAAGTGCAGTTATCATAAATACCTTAGATTGTTTCAAGCAGGGTGAACAGGAATTTAAGTAGGAAGTAAATGTGACTTTTTTTCTTCAGTGCAGTAGTGATGTTAGCACAGCAGGGAGATATTGTGCTAAACCATACAGTTACCTAAAGACTTGTGGTTTTTGGTAGTGTATGGGCTCTGAAGTTCTTTGTAGCTGCTTTCTGCATTAGTAAGGATTTACAGCTAACCATCTGTGGCAGAGATCCCTGTGTTTCTGCTTTCTTGGGGGGTTAGTTGCAGACATCCAGATTCATATTTGCATACAGCCTCTTGATTTTCCTTTTGCTTGTGAAGATTGGAAAAAAAAATTCAATCAAACAAAGAAATAAGTGCATTAGGCTTTTGAATTAAAATCAGAATTGGCACAAAAGAGTTGCTGTCCCACATCTGTTGATGGGTGCTGTGGGGGCGGGGGGTGATGAGAATACAGCCCATAGCTCTGCAGCACACAACCAGCACAACTGTGCCAGTGTCACATCCCAGGAGAAAACTGACAGGTTTGGTTACTTCTGGGGTTTAGGGAGAGCAGAAAGTCAGAGAGAGAGGCGATGAAAGATCAGAGCCAATTCCAGTTTGACACCGTCAGAGTTGGATATTCCCAATTCATAAATCCTAATGCTATAGACACAGAAAGGTGCTGTGGATGAATCAGGTACTGGGACAGCGTTTCTCAGCACATTATGTAACTTTGTAAAAATGGGGGGGGGGGTAAAAAAAAACCCAAACTGATTTGCATTTCTTTAATCTTTTAGAAATTTGTGGAACTTCAGAAGAAAAACCGCGAAATGAAGGCCCAAGCAAATCAGGGAATCAAGAGCCGGCGAAGAAAGCGTCGCAGAAAAGGTGCTCCTAAAATTAGAGTTTATTTCCTGAAAATGGAATTGGGATCAAATACATGGGAAGTGGGAGTTGCTGGGTGCTGGTCGTTTTTATTATTTTTTTGTTTGTTTGTTTACCAGCAGTTGTTTGCCTGAGTGGATATATTCCGTATATTTTTATTTAGGTAATTGTATATTTAGGTATTATTTAGGTATTTATTTTTCCAGGTGTATACATAATTGTAGGATTAGATTGTAAATTGCTATACTTAAAGTTCAAGTAATGTATTTGTCCCCTTTCTACAAAGGCAAAACATAGTTAATACTGACTTATAATGGTTGTGTAGTTCAGCAGTTCTATAAAACATACTTTTGTGTATCCTGGTTAAGCCTTCTTCAGAGATATTGTAGGGGCTTCTTTGTATGAACAGTAAAAGCTGAGTGGTTTAAATCCACATGATCATTGGGTCAAAATCCCGTGTGTCAGTAATGCAGCCAGTTATAGTTCTGTGAACTTGATGGGATGCTCTAGGGTATTACTGTGTAATGTTGGATTTTATTTTTTTTTTCCCCCCTAGAAAAACAGAAAAACAAGGATGAAGTGGCTAAAAGGTATAACCAGGGCAATGTGATTATCTGAGGTCTGTTTGTAATATCAGGCAAAACTTGTAAAAAGCCTGACCATGGCCATGGCCAAAGCCAGCCTTTGAACATCTCCTAAAATGACTGCTGAAAGTGCTCAGTGATTGTCAGGCAGGCTGCAGTTGATGCCAGTGATTGCTTAATGGACTTCAATGCTTAAATATAACACAAATGTACCATTTAATGTAACTTAAAATAGATTTAATGTTATTCCTACTGATGTTTTGTACAGAATCGCAAATAAGCTCTCTTTTGAGATCATGGTGTTACATTTGCAGAGGGGAAAGAATAAGAAATTTCACTAACTGATTGGATGAAAAGAGCACATGTGCTAAAGAAAAGAATTTCTTTTAGGCTAGAAAAGACTATTAAAACTTGTGGAAAAGGAACTTCTTATATTAATGACTTGGTTTTGTTTTGGTTTTAGTAGTCAAGAGTTGGCAAATGAAGACAAGTGGAAAGAACTTACCCAGTACTTTGGAATCAATGATAGATTTGAACCTCCTGTGGCTAGCAGGGCTCCACAAAAGGTGACTGTTGACCTAAGAGCAATGTTAGCTTGGGCCTGGCAGCAAAAGTTGTACCCTACTGAGGCAACTGCTGAGTGTTCCTGCAAGAGGGAACACTGCCTTCATGTTCCTTCAGAAGCTTCCAACAATTTCCAGTCAATATTTGCNAATTCCAGTTTGACACCGTCAGAGTTGGATATTCCCAATTCATAAATCCTAATGCTATAGACACAGAAAGGTGCTGTGGATGAATCAGGTACTGGGACAGCGTTTCTCAGCACATTATGTAACTTTGTAAAAATGGGGGGGGGGGTAAAAAAAAACCCAAACTGATTTGCATTTCTTTAATCTTTTAGAAATTTGTGGAACTTCAGAAGAAAAACCGCGAAATGAAGGCCCAAGCAAATCAGGGAATCAAGAGCCGGCGAAGAAAGCGTCGCAGAAAAGGTGCTCCTAAAATTAGAGTTTATTTCCTGAAAATGGAATTGGGATCAAATACATGGGAAGTGGGAGTTGCTGGGTGCTGGTCGTTTTTATTATTTTTTTGTTTGTTTGTTTACCAGCAGTTGTTTGCCTGAGTGGATATATTCCGTATATTTTTATTTAGGTAATTGTATATTTAGGTATTATTTAGGTATTTATTTTTCCAGGTGTATACATAATTGTAGGATTAGATTGTAAATTGCTATACTTAAAGTTCAAGTAATGTATTTGTCCCCTTTCTACAAAGGCAAAACATAGTTAATACTGACTTATAATGGTTGTGTAGTTCAGCAGTTCTATAAAACATACTTTTGTGTATCCTGGTTAAGCCTTCTTCAGAGATATTGTAGGGGCTTCTTTGTATGAACAGTAAAAGCTGAGTGGTTTAAATCCACATGATCATTGGGTCAAAATCCCGTGTGTCAGTAATGCAGCCAGTTATAGTTCTGTGAACTTGATGGGATGCTCTAGGGTATTACTGTGTAATGTTGGATTTTATTTTTTTTTTCCCCCCTAGAAAAACAGAAAAACAAGGATGAAGTGGCTAAAAGGTATAACCAGGGCAATGTGATTATCTGAGGTCTGTTTGTAATATCAGGCAAAACTTGTAAAAAGCCTGACCATGGCCATGGCCAAAGCCAGCCTTTGAACATCTCCTAAAATGACTGCTGAAAGTGCTCAGTGATTGTCAGGCAGGCTGCAGTTGATGCCAGTGATTGCTTAATGGACTTCAATGCTTAAATATAACACAAATGTACCATTTAATGTAACTTAAAATAGATTTAATGTTATTCCTACTGATGTTTTGTACAGAATCGCAAATAAGCTCTCTTTTGAGATCATGGTGTTACATTTGCAGAGGGGAAAGAATAAGAAATTTCACTAACTGATTGGATGAAAAGAGCACATGTGCTAAAGAAAAGAATTTCTTTTAGGCTAGAAAAGACTATTAAAACTTGTGGAAAAGGAACTTCTTATATTAATGACTTGGTTTTGTTTTGGTTTTAGTAGTCAAGAGTTGGCAAATGAAGACAAGTGGAAAGAACTTACCCAGTACTTTGGAATCAATGATAGATTTGAACCTCCTGTGGCTAGCAGGGCTCCACAAAAGGTGACTGTTGACCTAAGAGCAATGTTAGCTTGGGCCTGGCAGCAAAAGTTGTACCCTACTGAGGCAACTGCTGAGTGTTCCTGCAAGAGGGAACACTGCCTTCATGTTCCTTCAGAAGCTTCCAACAATTTCCAGTCAATATTTGCTTTTTATTGTTACATTAGTTGTAAATGTTGTTAAACAAATTGTTACCTTGATCATAAAGGTTATTTTGTTAATTTTCAGAGGTTGAATTCTGAAGCTTTTTCATTGTCTTCCACAGGGCTGCTAGAATTTTTAATTTATTAGCACAGTGCAGTGGCACCATGCCAGAACTCAGTTTTTGGATAAAGATAAGATCTCAGAACTGTAACGATACAGTGGTAATTGCCATTCTTCATGTTACCTGACACATATATTGCACATTTTGTTTAGAAAGCTCCAGGGATGGAAGAGATAAGCCAGATCTTCAGATGAAATTTTATTGTGACAGGCATAAACTAGTCCGTGTAATTTTTTTAACCTGCAGTATTATCCTGCACATAAGGTGGAACTAATGCAATGATTTGTGCTCAGGCAGCCTTTCAGTGAATTCTTAATTATACTGTCCATTACAATACAGAGACAAAGTGATTTGTGTTACATAGAAATTACAGGTTTATGCAGTGTTTTAAAATAAAGAATTTTAGGAAAGAAATCTTTTTAGAAACGAGGTGCTCCCTTTAAATGTGTTAATTTCTTTTATTTCTCCTAAAAATACTTGTTTTTCCTTTTCTAGTCTGGCCTTGAACTTAGCATAGAGAAGTCTGTGGCTGAAGGTGACATTGATAAGGCAGAGGAGCTGAGTGACAGATTAGCCACTCGTGAGGTAAGTGGGCTCCTGACAGAAGTTCTGAGGAAACATTTGGTGTTGTACATCTGCACAAAAAGTGTCGTAACTAAAACAGCATTGAAGATTGTTTGGGGCATCTTTCCTGTTGCTGAAGCAGATTTTTTTCAGTAGTGGCTGAAGGATTTTGCTGCTGATCTACTAATGCCTGGACAGCTGTAGCTGTGTCTTAAGAACTGAGAATACAACCATTGAAGTTCTCCAGTGACCTTGCTGTAAAGCCTTCCTGCTGCCTCCCCAGGTCAGAGGAGGCACTGACTAGTCATCTCTATTGAGCTTTTTATTTTTCTGCATGTTGAAAGCCAAGCAAACAGGAGTAGGACCTTCCCTTCACCGAGTTCCCTGGACCTCAGACTTTTCTTTGCATTCCCCCCTCAATAAGTTTGGGAGGCCTGCAGAAAGGTAGAGGTTCAGCAAGTTTAGAGCAAGATGTGCCCAAATAAGGACAGATACTCTCAAACTTGTGTCAGTGCTTTTTTTCACAACCTCTCCCCCACCCACTCTTTCTGTGTGCTCATGTGATCAGGAGTGAATGGCTGGAAGAATACTGAACAAGAATGGGAGTAGATGATGCCAAATATATTGCTCTAGCCTTTGGATGAATGGTTTTTTTTTTTTCCACTTGTCATAACTTTTAGTATATAAATGGTATCTCAAAGATGTTGGTAGTTGGTGTGTGAGTAATTTTATGAAGGCTGTACTGCTCTTTGCTACAAGAAATGGATCCTTTATATATGTATGTAGTGCTGAGTGAATACATAAACTTCTGAGGAATCTTATTCAGATACCTCTGGTAATTGCCATTTCATGTAAGAAATAGCTGCATGGGTGCACATGGAGTAGGTGGTAGCAGCTGAGGTACACAACTGAAATCCACAAAGGCTGTTGTGCCCGCTGTTGTTTCTGCACAGGGAGAAAATGCAAAGGAAGAAAATTAGGTTAAAAAGGTAGTTGGAATAGTTTTGAAGCCAGGTAAGAAAAAGTAACTATAATTTGATGTAAGTGGAGAAGCTATCATTTTTAAGTCATCTGATTTATATTATTTAAGCTATAAAAATAATGAGTTTATAGTAGAAATTTTTTTTGCTTTAATTCTTCCATCTTGTTTACCTTTCT
>VYZU01034995.1:6938-18932 GCA_013401355.1 Ceyx cyanopectus
AGAAATCCACAGCTGGGGAAGTGGAAAGAGAATATTTCCAAATCTTCCCTTATAAATCATCCTTCACCTTTCCAATCCCTCAGTTTTCTGTCACGTTGAATAATTTTATATATAGGAATAGGTATTTGCATTTTTCTCCCCCTGCTGTTTGTGATATCTAGGTCAGTTATGCCTACCAAAACACCAAAAAAGCACTGCAGATTTCTTCAGTGTCCTTCTTAGCAGGGTGTTTTTCTTACCCTTCAAAGTCAGGTATTCTCCAGCAAAACAACAAGGGAAGCCTTAGCAGCAGGTGCATAAACCAATATACAGAGAAAGCTAAGAGGAAAAGTCAGCACAGACTCTGTCTTCAGAAGACTCATGCTAAGGATAAGGTCTAAGTGAGAAGCGGGTCCAAGAAGGTGGAAGCAGCATTGTTTTAACAGCACTCCTTTGTCCCCAGCTGAGCAATAAACTAAACAAGGCTTGAATGCTCTCTATAACTTTTGGGAGCAGGTGTAAAGGAGCAAAGAACTGAATCTTCTTCAGCTCCAGGAATTACCAATTTCCTCCCCACTCCTAACCACAGGTGAAGACAGGGCAGTACGGATGCTGTTTACGCTGTTACTCAAGGTTTGAGTTTGAGTGCAATGGTCAAAGCAGTTTAGGCAGAGGAACTGTTCTTGTTGCACAAGCACTCATCATGCTTTACGACTAAGCACTTTCAACCACAGTTCTGAATTGTCATTAAATATAAATGACAGTAAATATAATCTCTGTTCTGGCTTGAGCTGCAGCCAGAACCAGCAGCACAAAATAGCTAGATCAAAATGTTTTGGTTAAATTTTCCACTCAGTACTATACCAGCAAGTGAACAAATGTCCAAAGTTTCTTTCAGTTTCTTATTTTAACTGATTATGAACTTGGAGACTTTCAGTTTTCATACATCCCTGGGTTTTGATGCAGAATAACAGCTCATAAAATCTGTGAGGGGCTTGTCTATCTCTGTAAAATAACAGGTACCACAGCTCATACGCAAGTAATTCTACTCCAGAGCTGAAACTTGGTAGTGGCTCACGGGATAATGGAAACTATAAAGAATCTTGATTGTTATCAGTGAAATAAGATGTTTGCATATCAATCAAAATACTGAAATATCTTTTGCTTGAATAATTTAATCCATATAAAAACATTTAAAACTATATTTCCAGCACACAATTTTGGTGTGCAGTATTCCAACTTTTTGGTACTATAGTACATGATCATAAAATATAGCAGAGGAGGAGAATACGACATTTACCTTAGAAAAGTGAAGAAACTGGTTAGGCAGAAGACATCTGTCCATGGTCAAGAGAGGTTCTCCTCCCCCTCTACGCTGCACTGGTGAGACCCCACCTCGAGTACTGTATCCAGTTTTGGACACCCCAGTTCAAAAAAGATAGAGATTTGCTGGAGAGAGTCCAACGCAGGGCCACCAAGATGATTAGGGGAGTGGAGCATCTCCCTTATGAGGAGAGGCTGAGAGAGTTGGGGCTCTTTAGCCTGGAGAAGAGGAGACTGAGGGGAGACCTCATTAATGTTTATAAATATGTTAAGGGTGAGTGTAGAGAGGATGGAGCCAGACTTTTCTCAATGTCGTCCAATGACAGGACGAGGGGCAATGGGTGCAAGTTGGAGCACAAGAGGTTTAGGCTTAACACAAGGAAGAACTTTTTCTCAGTGAGGGTGCCAGAGCTCTGGAACAGGCTGCCCAGGGGGGTTGTGGAGTCTCCATCTCTGGAGACACTTAAGACCCGCCTGGATCTGTTCCTGAGAGACTTGGTCTAAGTGATCCTGCTCAGGCAGGGGGGTTGGACTAGATGATCTTCTAGGTCCCTTCCAGCCCCTAATTTCTGTGATTCTGTGATTCTGTGATATGTTGGAAGTTCTGCCTCACCTTCTGCTACAGTCAACTGGGAAAAATATCCTCTAAATTTAATTAGTATAGAAGTGGGGAATACACCTCTCCAAATTCCAACTGAGGCCTTTGGAATGAGTGGTTATATTATAGTTGCTCTGGGAAGAATAAGTTTGCATATATGTCAGTATCATAACAGTATTTTTATCCATGTAATAAGAGTATATCTTTCTCATACCAAATCTATGGGAGTTAATGTGCATCTTGGTATTGCACTGTTGGGCTGAATACAATCCCTGATACAATGCCAGGAAAGTTATATCAAGGATAAATTATATTATCATTTAATGTTAATAAATTAAGTTCAAGAAGTCTGTAGGAAATGTGCGAGATGAAAGAATGGACAAGTAGAACTCACCATATGATAAACCTCTCCTGCTTGTTTTCCTGTTCCTGCCCACGCTTTATATCGAACGAAACATTTGGCTTCCCCAGAGGCAGATGAATGTTCTATTTTCCACTAAAGCTAAAATGAGAAGATAAAACTTTAGCTGTTTATTTCAGATTTATTTATTTATTTATTTATTTATTTGTAAAATATTAATGATAAAAATAACAGAAATGAAGATGTTTTATTTTTGTGACATCTGTCCAGGAAAAAAAAAAAAGAAAAGTAAAAAGCAATAACTATTCTCAAGTTTCTAGTTCATTCTTTTTAATGCTTAGCTTGAAAAAAAAAAAAAAGTAAAAAAACAGATTAAGTCCACGCTTTGTAGTTTTAAACACCCTGAAGACATTAGATAGCAATTTATAACAATGAACCGTTTCCGTTTCTGAAAAATCCTGTTTTGAGAAATATTTTTTAGAAGTTAAAGTCAGTGTTTTTCAACAAGCAAATTCACTGTAGGAAAACATTCTAAAATGACCAGAATCTAGAAATCAGAATAATCTGAACTCACTTTTCCCCAGAATCTGTAAGCTTCCATTAATTGTAAGGTAGGCTAAAGCAGAGGGAAACATAATTATTACCACACAAAATAACAGAGTAATGACACCCTGTTATTGGCTCAATCACATCTGTTTTGTAGGCTCAGTTAATAAATTGCTGTGTTAAAATATGATGTCTTCTTATAAAACACATTTATTTTCTCTCTCATCATTTACTTTAATAGCTTCATACCAAGAACTTGTGCACACCTGCTTTTTTCCACACCATGTGTACACCACCTTGCATAAGTCCATTTTAAAAGGGATGTGAATCACAACTTTTATGTCTGCACATCCTTGGGAGATGAGGGATGAGTGGCAGAAGAGTCTGAAACATGCAGCAGGGAGTCTTACAACAGCCTAATTATCTCATTTCTGGGTGCATATCTATGGTAATCTAGACAAGTTTCTAATTTGTAGGTTTGTTTTTTTTTCTTCAGTACTGTAGGATGAATTAACTCTAATTAAACAGTGTCTGTTACATTATGTGGCCAGAGAGACAAAAGAGATCATAGTCTGCCATGATTGCTGATTGGGGCCAGGTTACATATGCTCTGTGCATGTACTCAGTGTATCACAGGCTCTGTTGCTGCCAGACCCTGTGGTGGAACAGCACTACATAGGCCTACATAGATCCAGTACAGTTACAAATGTGCAGTTATGTTTGGAGCAGATATTATTTTGTAAAGCTAAGAAAATGCTTGTGTTCTGTCTGGCCAGAGTTGATGAGTAGGGAGAGCTGTGGAGATACCATCGGTACTGCTTCCTCTGTCTAAAATACACAGGTCAAAATCCTGCTCTTATTTATACTGGGACTCAGACTTCTGAATTAACATTTTCTTAATGTTAATTAAGAACTAAAGGAGGGGATACTTTTAAGCCCCTCCTTAACACCTAAGGTTGTCAGGAACCCGACAACAGTAATGAACTGTTGCCTGGATTTCTCAGTGGTGGAAGTAGCTAAAGGAGTTAATTTTTTGCTCTGTCATAAACTTGGGGATAAGGTACTTCAATTTATTGTACCCTCATGTAAGGGATTGCGTGACTAATTGAGTTATGGGAGGGCATTAGAGATGTCTGTTGGTTTATGGATGTGCCCTGTTTCCAAAGTCATGGCTGGTCTGGCCCTTTCTCTTCTCCCTCACTGGGTGCAGGCTTGTCATAACAGACAGCATGCACCATCATCCTTCATTCTGGTTCCTGGATATTGCACATCACCGAGATCTTTCCAGATCCTTATTGCTACACCCACTGGCCTCAATGCTACTTCTTCTCTTTTGCATATTGTCTTCCCACTTGCACTCTTTTCAGCATTTTCTTGGCCCCAGTATATTAGTGTTCTGTTCCCATATGACTCCTAATTACAGAGCTATCTTGCTGCTTAATGCTGCCACCTCTTTTTCTAGGTAGTTCTTTAAAAATGCTGTTAGCTAGAAATATATAATCCTTCAGCTTTGGACCTGAAGTCCACTCAGTAAGCATTTTATAGAGTCTTAAAAAATGAGGAGAGAAAAAGTAAACAGCAGAGGAATACAAAAAGGGTCCCCTGGGAGTAAGGTTGTCAGAAAGTCATGGCTACTTCATAACTCTTGACATTAGTAATTTTTCTTACCATGGGCGGTCCCACTGTGGGCTGAATTTTGAAAAGTTTTTCTTATTGTTCAGCAAAGATGAGACATTGCATAGCACTGGAGGAGAGGTGAGACCCGCAGGTGCTAGCACTGCCGTGCCGTGCAAAGGAGGACTCTTCCTCACAAACTTCAGAGACTGTTCTTGCCATTGCTTTGGTGCTTTGTGGGAAGCTCTGACTCTTCTGAGAGTTTCACAGCTGGACTTGGAGCTGGGGCAAATTAGAAACTTTCACCCTTTGTATGGCTGCTATGAATGACTCCTCTCATTGCTGTGCCTCAGCACCAGCATAGTCCCAAAAGGAAGGAGCACTGGCAAAGGTAAAAGGTTAGACAGGTTGGAGGGTTTGTTAGTGTGAGTGGCTATGGTAGGTGCAGGATGATTCCCATCTGGACCAGCTCTGCATCTTTTCTGGGATGGGGAGCTCAGCCATTAGCAGGTACCTCTGTGCATGTGCTCAGTGTATCACAGTCTCTGTTGCTCCCAGACCTGGTGGAACAGCACTGAACCATCACAGTTTTAACCCAGGTAACAGGAGGTGCTTTAGGGAAAGTGGGAGGATTTTGGAAGCTGCTGGTTGTGTGCATGAAGGCTGGTGGGGCAGCACCTTCTGTGGCAGCATGGGGCTCCTGAGGGATGATTCACCTTGCTGAGAAGGTCCTCCAGAAACACACAGACTTCCCAGCAGGATGCATGGAGGCTCCCTCCTGGATCGTGCTGCTGCAGGTTGCCTGAAATGCAACTGTTTCAGGTCTCTCCTCACCTGGCCATGGTCTCGAGGTAGATGTAGCATTAATCTTGAACCAGAAGAAATCCTGTAATGCAATTTATTCAGGTTATTTTGTAGTTACTTTCTTAGCAGTGGGTTTGTGCTCTGTCATTTTCCCATCTGCCTTGGGAAAATACGAAGTGTTTTACATTTTCTGTAAAGGACCAGAGGAACTTGTTCTGTTGGACATTTAATTTTTCATTTATGTCTAAATCTAGTTTCTCAATTGTTTCCAGCCTCACTGGACAACTGACCAATGGGATAAATCTCAAGGTAGAAAAAGGCAAATGGTGTAGGCCTGATTGGTTCATTTAAATGAAGAGCGATGTTGGAGCTGCTGATATTTGGATAATGGAGTGGTCATGGCTCCACACTGTGGAAGATTAATCTGTTGGGTTTTTTTAAAGACTGTTTAAAATGTACTAGATTGAGTCATTACAGTGAAATATGGATGTGTGGTTCCTTCCTACTCTGTGTTACCTGAACAGGTTGTGAAGGAATATTACCTCATTTTACACCACTCCTTATGTGAGGCAGAGCATCACGTGCGAACTCTTCTCCTTTGAAGTCTCATAAAAGCTGAAGTCTGAGGAAATGCACACATGCAGCTGTGCTGTCTTTCTTTGGCCATGCCTCATATGGTGTGGTTCTGAAGGCAGTGGAGCCCATTGCAAAGCAGACTTGCTGGTCCAAATGTCTGTGCCTCTTGGTTTTATGGGACCAGATATGACACTGGTCCCAAATGGCTGTATTTAGCTGTGCCCCTCCTGAATTCAAATTATAACCACAAGCAGTATGTGCAATTACTGAAGCTCAATAGAATGAAATGGGAAATACATATATTTCAAAAGTACTTTATTTGGAATAGTAATCTTATTTTAGAATTCACGTTAATCTTTTGAATCCTTGGTAACTAACATGAAAACACACTGAATCATAATGAAATACAGTGCTACTGTATTTCATTATACACCATACCAGCCTTTTCTCTTGCTGAAAATAGGATTGCTTACATTTTATTTTTATTTATTTTAGTGGAACAAGTAAGAAGATATTTCATAATAAAATCCAGCCATTAGCATGTCTCTTGCTGCATGTACTAGTAGCTGTGGGGCAGTGAAAGGGGAACTGCTGACTGCACAAAACTCTAGCAAGTATTTAACTGCCTGATACTTCCATTCTAGGCAGTCTGGACCTCAGTTTGGGCTGTAGAGAGCCACATAGCACAGAGCAGTGTTGCACGTGCCAGGCTGGGCGCTGCAGTGTGCAGCATATCAGCCAGAGAAGTGATCCAACATGTTGTAGATCATCATAACACTGTAAGTAAAGAACACTGTGGTGATATAGAGGAATAATACATTGCTGACACCACTTTATGGCAAGCAGTTGCTGTGCAGTCATATATTAACACTGTAGGAGTCAACACACTGCAAACTTCAGCTTCTGCCCTCTTGTGGCAAGAAGCAGCTGTGGAATAACGTTTACTCAGTACACAGATTGGTATAAAGCTTTTCTTATCCCTTTCCCTGGCAGATGTAAACTGTAGTTGAAGACTGAGTCTTGGTTGCTTTGGCAACTACAATTCAGAGGTACTGATGGAGCAGAAATGAAATATATAGCATCCTGAGTGGGCTGAATTGTCCCAGTTGTTTCACTCCCTTTTATGCTGAAGCACTTTATTTTTAACAAACAGCCTGAGAAACAAGAGATTTAAGGCCCAATAATAGCATGATGAGAATGAATTCGTCTGGTAACGCTGGAGACTGCCTTGGAAATGCACTATACTCACCATGGTAATTACTAATTTTAAGAAGGTAGATTATACCAACTACTGTATATTTTTTCTTCCTGTTTTCATGAGGAGTGATGCTTGTGTGGAATACAGCAGAGAAAATATCAGGCTTTAAGAATCAGGGAAAAATGTAAAGAGCAGAAGGATAGGAAAAACTTAAACATAGGGGTGTTTTATTTATATTGAGGTTCAAACCAGCTCCAGGTTGCCTGTAGGCTATGGACTCCATTCCTTAAAGATGGGTCAAGTGTGAACCAGCTCAGAGGAAACATTAAGGACAGTCAAGACAGGATGCAATGTATATTGTCTCTTCTCCTGCCCAGCATCTCAATCATAAATTAATTTTCCCCTGGACTTCAGTCATCAGTTCTCTCTGCTTGCTGTGTCCTTCATCCTGCTTGCTAAGCATCTGAAATACTCCCTTGCACTCTCTCCTTCCTCTGCTTCATTAAAGGAGTGAAAAAGCAGGAGATGCTTCACAGACGAAGTAGGAATTATAAGAGTGGAAGGGACCTTGAGAGATCATCTAATCCATCTCTATGCCTCAAAGGAGGTGAACATGTAATTAACTGCTCCTAATGGCTGTCTGTCTGGCTGATCTGTTCTTCAAAACTTACTGCATGGGGATTTTCATCACCTAAGAGGTTAGTCCAGCATTTCACTAGTTCCATGCTGGAGAGTTTTCCTTAATCTCTAACTAAAATCTCCTTTTATATAAGCCCCCTGAGATTTATTCTTGAGCTTTTTTCATGTTTTTTTTTTTTTTCTTTTAGAACTTTAATTATTCTTGTGGTTCTCTGTTGGACTTTCTCTCATTGGCCTGAAAAGTTTCATCATATGCCCAGGCTAAATCTGCCAACGTTGCCTCCAGTACTGAGAGGAAGAAAATAATTATTTCATGTATCATTTCCAGTCTAGTAAATTTTAGTAAATAATATGCACAAATTTTCGATTTTGCCACTTGGAAAAACATTACTTGCAAAATTTTTCATTTAAGTTTGCTTTTAATTTGGAGAAAATACACTCACATTGATTCACTTGTAAAAAAGTTATTTGTTATAAGTAGGGTTCCTGTCTCAATTTATTGCCCCCCTAAAGCCAAGTGTCAAGAATCTTGTTTACTTAAGAGTCCATGCAGCATGGTGTTGGTAACCACAGTCAGATATCTGCGGCTCGCTTTAATAAGTAACATTTGTTTCCATCTGGAACATTAAAGCCTTCCTACTACAATTCCTGTAACCACAACTCCTGTATCATTCATATCTCTAATAACATCGTACAGATTTCTGTTCATACCATATCAGATATAACTGGGACTCATCTTGTTTTTCATCTCTGTCTTCAAAGAAGACATCATTGTTCTGAAGATGCAATGATCAGCTTATCTGAAGTGTCCTGAAGATATGTTGGCTCTTTTAACACCATTTTTATCAGCTCTTTAATTACTTGGAATTTTGTCATGCAATCTGTGAAGCCATGAACACATCATGGAGCAGACTTTGACTTTCCCTGAAGCTGCTAAAGCAAAAATGGCTTTTTGCACAGAAAGCTATTTCAGATGACCTGCTGCCATGTTCTCAGGCACAACCCTGAGGGAGAATTTTGCACACAAAGAATTTTGGCTGTCCTAAGATGCTGTGTAGATCTTGGGACTAGTGGAAGTATGTAGTTATAGATCCATTTGACATTGCTTAACTCCCCTAACATGGCTCTCAGCAGCATGCTAGTAGGGCAGCCCAGGCTTTTGCATGTGCAAAACATCTTGTTCCACCTGAACTTGCACCTGAATGCACTTTAATATCTTCACTTGTCTTCCTTACCTTTAACCTTAACACTATCTCTGTGCTCCTTTTGCCTAGCCCACTGCTTATATATTTCTTGATGAAGACTAGTCCTTGCTTTTTAAACCAAACGGTGCTGGCAGAGATTGTCTTTTGCTGGCATCAATGTGCCAGTTTATCAGCCTTATCTAACTAGTGACAGTCTTCTATTTATTTAGCTGGAGAACCATTTTGTTATTTATTGGCAACACAACTCCCATCTGAAGTTCATGGATGGTTTTGCCCAAATAAATGTTGTATGGTAGCTGCAGATAAAAATAAGAATCTGTCTAGTTAAAGATGTAAGCAGGAATCTGTAGGGTTTTTTGAGCTTGCTCGTGCTAAAAACACAAGGTTTAACTCATGTTAAACAATCTAATCTAGGTTTGTTTAAAGTTGCGAGTTTTCCTGCATGGCAGCAACATCTAGTTGCTCTTTACTACCCTTTTCCAATACTGCAGGCAGCCCGGTGAATGGCAGCAAAGAGGTGAGCACAGCCCTGGCCCACATAGTAAGAAACACAGCTTTTGATCAATGCAGCTGAGACTTACAGATATGGGATGTCCCTCTGTTATCAATAGAAGGGCAAATTTGGCTGACAAACAGGGGCAAGGATGAGCTGCAATGCAAAGTTCCTAAATGTTATCAGTTCTCATGCAGTGTGGTTGCATTTGACTCCAGAGTTTGGTGCCTGTTAATCCCAGCACAGTTTGCTTAGATCTTTCTTGAAAGATGCTCATGGGGAAAACAGCAGGAGACTGCACTGCTGTAAGGCAGCCAGGTAGCACTGAAGAAGTGTGGGGTTGTTAGCTTGTTAAGGAGCCATACCACCACAGCTGTCTTGCTGGGATCCTCAGCTACTTTGTCTACCCAACTTTGTATAGTCTGTGTGATGGTACCAGATGAAGTTTGCTTTGGCTTGTGCCCTCTCCTACGCAAATTTTAATGATGGAAAGATGCAATGTTTATGTATTTTCACCAGTGGTGTTATCAAGCCTATTTTCAAAGATTCTGGCCAATTTTTTGTGACAGCTCTAATCCAGCTTCTGCCTGCCTTACCATGCAAGTCAGACATACTGCAGCAGTGAACCAAGTCTGTCTGCTTCTTTCCAAAGTCTCTTGCAATAGCAAGTCTAAGAAGACACCTGGAAAAAAGGATTGGCCACCCTTAAACGATGGCTCCTTTGCTTTTCTCCAGGTTTCCTAGATGTTTTCTAGCCCCTTTTATCCCACGACACAGTTGGATTGGAGTGACATGAAAAGAGATGGGAAAATCTCTGATGAGAATGAGACTGGTTGCCCTGTCAGGTATGATTAACACCAACACAGTTAAACACCTTACTGATGAAGACCTGTGGGATGTGCATGAAATTTTAAAAAGCCATTTCAGCAAATTAAGCAGAATACTGATTAAAAATTTAATGTGGTGGAATCTGGCAATTCTGACAGCCTAGCAAAGTCTACAAATGACCCTTGAAAAACTCTTCCTTTTGATATCATAATGCAGCCGTGCAATGTGGCCATGGACATCCTACTGTAGGCTGCACATCTGAAGTGGAGGATTACAATTAAAACTAAGTGGTTCTCAAATAATCACAACAAAGGCAAATTTACTTGGTGTTATCCTCCTTTATGGAAATCCCCCTACAAGAATATTGGCCAATCATAATGACATTACTGTCTGCTTCCTGGTTTGAGGTTAGCTGCAGAGCTGGTGACAAGATGAGATCCGTGGGCATGGCAGCCCACACTGGCTGCCATGAGCAGCGCAGTACAGACCCACAACACTAACGGCAGAGTCAGGGCTCTCGAGCTGTCATGTACAAATCTTGTTATAATGAACAGAGCATTAGTAATAGAGGCTGAAATTTTCAAGCTGCCTAAGGGATTTAGATGCTCAGTTCCCATTAAATTTAATGGGATGCCTGCCTCAAAATCCCACCCACAATAAATTTTTATCAGCTATTCTTTGTTCAAGGGAAGGAGGCAGGAGAGAAAAATAGAGAGTGATGGAGAGAATCAGGTATAAGAGTGTTTCTTAAGCGGACTGAAAGCCAACTGGGTGTCATAAAATATCATCCAAAAGGGGGCTGAAATGAAATACTGCATAGGGGTCTCTTCTAATACTCTGGTAATATGGGTTTGGACTCTGCTCCAGCCTGCCGTGTGAGGTGGATATGAACATAATGCCTTCTGTGTTTTGAGACTTCTATTTCTGGACTAAAGACCTACTTGTAGTCATTAAAGCACATTTAAAAATGAAAATTAGATAGACAGAGATGGGATGGCAATGGTCTTTGGAGCTATGTAGAAAGAGAAAGAAAGGAGGCTGTGTTTCACCAGTTCACTTCTCTAATTGGGTCTGGTTGCATTTACTTCTTCAACTAGATTTATCTGTATTTAAATCAGGTGCATTTTTAAAGTGTCAGAAATACTAAAGATCAACATGTTTCCTTGGTAACTGTACTTTGCTTACAGGAAGCAACTAGCTTCTAGGCTCAGCTCCAACCTACCTAAATTCAGGTCCCAAGCTGAGTAAGTATCACTCTAGTTGTCCTCCATAGATCAAGAAAAGTGAAAGGTGGAAAGTTACTTACCAGTGGTTCAGCTCTTGTCCCTAGAGAGGAGAGAGGTTCACCTCATTTAACTTCACTCACTCATATATTAGGCACCAGCTCTTAGATCTCTGCCTAAGCTTCTTGCATAGACTGGTAGGTACTTCCAGCAGAAAATTCCTTTGCGTGAAATTATGTATTGAAGATAGGTGCCCTAATGGGAGCCTACAGTTAGATGATCCTGGCTTGAATCAATGCTGACAGATGGCTCGGATGCCCAGATAGTCAGTTAAGCGTGAATCCCATTGGATTTCAGTTGTGCATGCTTTTGGTCATTGTGTTTAGCTTTGCTCTTAGTGTGGGCCTAAGGGAAACTCTCATCGATCTTCTCTTTTGACTGTAAGTCACCTTACCAGTACCCTAGGTTAACAGCAGAAAACACAGCTCAGGTGTCAAAACTTCCAAATTTCAATCCATGATATGTATTTTCTTTCTTCACAAAAAGAAGTCTGTTTTCAAGATGCTTAAAGTTTTGGGGGTTTTGGCTTTTTTCTTCCTTTTTTTTT
>VYZU01035000.1:0-11636 GCA_013401355.1 Ceyx cyanopectus
GCAGATCAATAAATCAGGGCTAAAAGGAACTGAGCCTTCCAAACAGCTTCTTTTAAACCCCTGGCTAAATCAAGGCACAATCTGCCCAGGAGGGATTCACAGCAGAAAGCTGGAAGGTTCTTATCCTGCCACAGGATCTGCCAAGGGATGTGCTGAACCCCAGCAAGGCTCAGGGATCTTCAACTGGATCCAGTGAATGGGGTGCCCATTGATTTTTAGCAATTTTTAGCAATTAATCAATGGCACAAGTCAGTGTCACAGTATTGCAAGTGCCACGAGATACATTTAAAAGTATTTCATCAAGTGCTTTAGGTGGGTTTAACATGATTTCAGCCTCCTGCATTCAAATGGGATTGTCTGTTTTATTTTACACTTCTAAACATTCTATTTTATTTTTTTTCCCCATTTTTCCTCATGGGATTTAGTTGGTTTTGGGGGGTTTTTTAGGTGTTTCTGGCATGGCACACTGTCACTTAACCCCCTTGTTCTGTCTCACCTTCCACCTTCTCTCTTTCCACAGGCAATTGAACTGACTTGGAGCAAACCAGAATGTATTAAGCTGAAGACAATGTGAGTAATCAACATAATGCACTGCCTGCTAATCCCCTGGTTCCTGCATTTGGGTTTTACTGGGTGTTCGACTTTTGGTTTCCATTGTTTAGAGCAGAGAATATGGATTTTCTTGGCTGAGAAGAGCCATTCAGCTGGCAGAGGTGAGTGATACTCTGGCTGTTGTGTGCACAAGCACCAGCAAAGCACTCGATAAAAGGACCATCGAGCAGATCAGGGCAAGGAGCTTTCATTCACAAGGCTCTGAAAATCTTTCTCTGAACAGGCCACACAAAAGAATCATCATCTTGAGGTGCTGCATAAATGCACCTAGGAAAAACCTGGGCAGAAGGTTGTGATTATTCAGCTCAAGAAGAATGTGCAAGTCCCAGCTAAAAGCTGATTCTTTTTGCATATGGATTTGCACAGGGATTGCAAACCAGGATCTCAATCCCACTGGGATTGCAAACCAGGATCTCAATCCCACAGGGATTGCAAACCAGGATCTCAATCCCACTGGGATTGCAAACCAGGATCTCAATCCCACAGGGATTGCAAACCAGGATCTCAATCCCACTGGGATTGCAAACCAGGATCTCAATCCCACTGGGATTGCAAACCAGGACCTCAATCCCACTGGGATTGCAAACCAGGATCTCAATCTCACAGGTATTGCAAAGCAGGATCTCAATCCCACACGGATTGCAAACCAGGATCTCAATCTCCCCTGTGGGATTGCAGAGGGATTGCAAAGCAGGAAAACAAGCATCCACCTTCTGCTCACACCAACAGGTGTTCCCATTCCAGAGTCCCCAGTTTAGACTGGGAAATTCAATGGGTGTTGTCAGAGTTAACAAAGACATTTCAACAGGAGTTGGTTACCCAAGTTAGCCATGCAGCTAATTAAATATTAGCTACATATTTGTGTAGAAAATAAACAACTTGAAGAATTCTCTTCAGGTTCAGCTCTCTTATCAGCTAAATTGGATCTTGTCTGTGAGAGAGATCAAAATCAACAGCCCCCCATCTTTCATCTATGGTTTAATAAATCCCTTTTTTTTCTCAAAGGGAAAAGCAACTGCATGGTTGCATTTCTAGAGCTGGTCATGTGTGGAGGGGGGTTGTTAGGGGGCTTTTTGTGTGTGTTGGGGAGTGATTTACTTCAGTTCACAGCATCTTCCACGCTCACTGGAGCCAAAAGACAATGTAATGACCTTGCCACCTATGGAGCCATCCCTGACAAACAGCTTGTGGACTGCACAGGAGCACTTCTCTGTGCTCTGACTCCCCTAGCAAAGGCATTCATGCAAAATCTTGTCTCATTTACCAATAACACAAGGCAACTTAGTTTCCCACAAAACAAACAGAAGCTCACCCTGTAGGGTAGAATTCATCCCTGGCTTGTGTCTGCAGCTCAGCAGTTGAACTCTGAGTCAAGGGAAGATGCTCTTGGCTGACTTCAGTTGCCAGGGGCTGTCTGAGCCACTCTGACCAGTGTTTTTTCTTCATTTCTGCCCTGAACAACAGTCCTAGAGCTAGCAGAGGAACATGAGAGGGATGAAATGCCTGTGAGAGCTGAGTATCCTCAGTGCCTTTCAAGATAAGGATCTCAAGTGCTTCCCCCAAATGCCTGAGGAGCTGACTTTTCCTCCACTTTACCTCTCCATTGCTACCAATTTATTAACAGCCTCTGGAATCCAGATAAACACCCATTTTAACCATCAGATTCAAACTTTATTTGATTATTTCCCACTCTGTGATCCCTGAACCTACCTTAATCTAGTCAGTCTCATTTCTGTACCTCAGCCCCACCTCTTGTCTCCCACAAAACTATCCACACAACTCAGGGAGCTGCTAAGGCACCAAGTCCAGTTTCCATTCCCTTTCCCAGGTAACTTCCAGCTCTCCCCTCCAGAACATACTTGTGTTAGAACAAAACCAACAAAAACCAGAATCAACCCCCCCACCTCACACTTTTCCAGGCAACTCATTTGTCCTCCCCAGCTTAGAGGGGAACCCACCCAAAGCCCAATTAGCTGCAGTTTAATTCTCAGCATCTTTTGAGTCTGAGACCAGTGGTTCCATTAGTTACCAGGGGCTGATGTTCTCCATTTGCATCCATGCTCAGCAAGATGTTGTCACCTTTCCAAAAAGCAAGATATATTTTCAGCCACCTCTCAGCTTGGCCTCTTGCTCTGTCCTTCCCAACCTTATCTTGTAACCTAAGTACTTCTCTAAATGCTTCATAAATCTGTTTCTCCAATAATGGAAAACTAAGTTGATACTCCTATAGCTCCTGCAGTATGGATTTCTTGGAGAAACTCTGTCATTTTTGACAAATAAAATCTCTCTGCTTTGCCATGTAATCCTACTATAGGCCTAGCAATCAAAAAACTAATAGGCCCTTCACAGATGATATCTGAACTGGAATTACTTCTTTATAGCCTATGAACATTTCTCCTTTCAGAGCAGTGATGCCCAGTGCTAAAAAACCTGCTTGGCATTTTGGGTGACTTTTAAGTGGCCCTAACATGAAGTCCAACTGTATTTACACCTCCCACCCCCCCCCAGCGTGCACAGTGAGCAACAGAATATTGCTAATAAATTTCTGTCCCACAGGGAAAAAAAAGTACATCTCAGGTTCAGGCCTGAAGCTAAGGACCTGGTGGACTGATGGATATTTTTATAGTGCTTCTACTTACTGCAAAATGATAATTTATGAGTTCATGGCTATCCATATGGATTAGAACAAAAGCTTAAGTGCCCTTGAGGTAAGGACAAGATGAATGGATATAGGCAGGAGGAATTGGATGGCTTAGGAGCACACTGCAGGAATACAGACAATCCCTCCAAAGTTTGGCTTTTCTCCTTACAGTCACAGATCCAAACATTCCTGTTTTACCAGTTTTTAGGCACTGTGACACACAACTGGCCCTTCTGCAATCTCCTTAGCTCATCCAGCAGTTTTGGGGAAGAGCTGGAAACCAAACCCAACTCCCAGGCTCTGCAGTTTCACATTTAAGGCTTGGCCACTACCCAAAGTCAACAGAAAACACATTAAATTTGTCCATCTCTGCATACAATTAATTGTTTTTCTTCACTGCTCCATCCCCAGGAGAGTTTATTGCATCTCCTAAAACCACCTTACATTTCAGAACCTCTTTTTTTTTAATTGTACTTACTGTGTAAATCAATACCATTCCATTTCTTAAAAGATGCTGGCTATGTCATTTTGATATTAGAAATGGTCTAATTAAATTGTTGATCCAAGTTACACACACACAGATGGATTTAACATTTACTTGGGCCATCAAATTTTAAGCTTCAAAAAACCCAATTCTTTTCTTTCTTCTATTATTTTCCAAGTTGAAACTCAACACCTGCAAAACTCCACTAATTTATGAGGTGTATTGAATATATATTTCAACATTAACATTACACAGAGGGGATCTTTTATTATTGCCAAGGTCATAATAGATGAACAGATTCAGTATTTTATACTGCCATCTATTACTTAATATAAGGAGGATTCTGAATCAGAATAATAGGGGAAAATAGTATTTTTTTTACCCAAAAAGAAGTGTTATACCTGCCTTCAGGTGTGCACACCAGTGCCACACAGGATAGAGTGGAGTGCTTGAAAACCTGAATTGATTTTTTTCCAGCTGGGCTGTTTACTGCAATTACTTCAACATACAGCTTCATCTTGCTAATAATTAACAACGCTGGGTAATAATTTCTGAGCTCTTATTGTAATCAAATTCTGATTAACTGAAGACTTCAGTGATGCACATGATTCCTTCCCCAGTTTTTTTTCTCCTCCAATCCAACCACACTCGAGCGAGCAGCTCTGCAGAGGGAAAAAGCCAACTCACAGCAGTGCATCTTGGCAGATGTCTGCCAGAATTTATGGGCTCAATCTTGCTTCCCCTGATGTCAAACAGCACCTACTCCCACCTGAAACAACCCTGATGCCTCCTCCTGGACACGGTTCGGGTGCTGAGCATGTGCAGCACCTTCCTGGCTGGGCAGCTCCAAGCAGCACAGATGTTGTCTGTGGAGGGAACACATTTCCCAGCCCTTTTTGGTTCAAGGGAAGGGATCCCCTGTGGCTAAAAAAGGCAGTTGGAAATGGCTCCTGCCAGAATGAAGAGGCAAGGGGGAAACAGCTCACAAAACTCCTTGATTTCCACAGGCAGGGTTTGCTGAGATCAGCCTCCAAGGTGCTGCCAGCCAACCTCACACTCAGAGGCTTGGGCAAAAGAGTTTCTTAGTCCAGCTCCTTGCTCTGTGCCTGGCATCTGGGGCAAGTTTAATTGAATATGTGGCAAAGAGCAGGAACCAGCACCCCCATATGCTACTGGTTGGACTCACAGCATCACAATGTCAGGGGTTGGAAGGGACCTAGAAGATCATCCAGTCCAACCCCCCTGCCTGAGCAGGGGCACCCAGAGCAGATTCAACCTCTCTCAATGCTCCCATGGCTTTCAAACTTCTCCACACAGAGGATTTGCAGCTCTTGCCAAACCCATGCACACAAATATTGGTTCAACCAACCCAAAGCAGGGTGCATTTTCTCAGAGAAAGATCTTAGGGTGGTGGTTTAGTCTCTGGGGGCCTCCCCCAGCTCTTGTTTTAGTAAAACACTTTCTCCCAAGACCTCCTGGCTGCAGTAGCATCAGAGATGCTGTCTGCAACACTCAAGATGTTTTATTTTCTCCTCAGAAGGTAATTGTTCCGTGGACCATGAACAGTCTAGAAATAACTTCATTTAGAAATCTCTAGTTGAAGTACCCAACAGGCTGCCTGCTTAGTTATTATGTTATACAGCTCTGTTTGATCTAATCAGTGCACAAAGCAAAAAGCACTATAGAGCTTTAAATAGTAGGTACACACTTAGGGCATTCTTTCTTTTGATGCCACAAAGCATCTCTTCTCATTTGCTGTTAAATAGCCAAGCTTTTAATTGCAACCTACTGTCACACACACCAGACTCTCTTGTTTCTGAAAATCTGCTCCTTTCATAGAACTGCAAAGTGCCAAAGTGATCTGCACTACTGAGCAGTAAAATAAGTGTTAGGAATGTAAAATAAAACCTCATCAAAATCACCTTTTGGCTGTTCAAACTGTATTCCTTGCCTGTCCTGCTCTACCTCCATTTAAATTCTCTTCATCTTTGCCTAAGTCACTGGCTGTTTTAAAACCAACACAGTATTTCAACTTCAGACTGTGGCTTGCACAAATAATCTCAATTCAATTGCTACCATTTTAGGTTGAAGGACCATGTTTTATTTTCATTTTTTCCTCCTGCTGCATTAAAAGAATAAGAAGGGGGGGGGAAAAAAGGTAACACTCATAAACACATAAATCCAAAGTACTCTAAAGAACAAAGGCTGCTGGAAGTTCTGCTTCACTTCCAGTGTCCTAAGCTTCACAGATCGAGGTTTTTTGCTTTCAAGCTGTTTGATTTGACCAACATCTTGAAGCAGAGCATGGGGTGAAGGGGAAATCCAGGCTGAGGTGTCTCAGCCAGAGCCAAGCTCCCTGGCCACGGGCAAGATGCCACTAAATGGCACTGTAAAGACACTGTACACAGGGAATTTTCCTTCACATGTTTATAAGAAACCATTTCCCTTGAGAAATCACATCTTGAAAAACTCTTTTTGAAAGGCAGCCACGCTGGTAAAACATTTTCAGACAACATGAAAACCTAGAAACAAACACCAGGCAGGGCACAGCAGCCTCCAGCAGCACTGCCAGGGTAATAATAAGATTTTTTCTTGCTTTCCCTGACTCTTCTAACCTCCTCTTTTCAGAAACACCACTGGGACTGCAGCTGAATCCCCCAAAGTCCTGGGAGTGTGTGTATTCTGTTCCTTTCACAACTCATAATTCGTTTTTTTTGAGACATAATTGAGAATATCTATCAAAAGCTACAAGCATTTGCTGACCTGGGGAAAAAAAAATGTCTTCCTGGGCCTTTGAAGTAATACACTGCACCAAGAGTTCTGGCATTGCTCTAAGTTTGCTTGTTTCTGGGTCAAAAAACAAATAATCCTCAAGTTCAAACTCTATCTAATGAAAACCATAAGCTGGTTGTGCAGTTTATTAGGTGTAAAGAAATCACACTTGAAATCAGGGAAAGTAGAATGATTGACAAAGGTAGGAGGAAATAATTAATGTATTTGTCTAGGTGTTTTTAATCTATTTATCTAGATCCCCAGCTCACCTGGGGATAAACCTGTGTCCTCCCAGCTTTGTTTGCAGGGCAGCAACCCAAACCACCCAGGTTCTGCTCCTAGGGAGTAACCACACCAATACAGACTCAGTTTTGTTCACCAAGCAGACCTGAGGCCACCTAAATCCATCCCAGAATGGTTTCTTATGTCTGGGGATTAGAGGAGCAAGGGGAACTTCTTTTTGGATGTTGCCCTAATTAGTACTGCACCACTAACAAGCTGAAATGCAAACAGAGAAGCACTTCACTAACAGCTCTCACTCAGGCAAGGAGCCTAAGAAGAAAATCTCAGTCTGAGCCTCTTTGTTCCTTAGTTCTTCACTTGTGAAAAGGATAATAGAACTTCCATAACTCACAGGGGTGTTGTCAGAGTAAGTACATTAAAGATTAAGAGTTGCTCAGATAGAATGGGAATGGAGGACAATACCTCAGATAGTATTTCATTTATTCAAAGCCCTCCAGAAAGTGCACAGCTTCAGAAACCCTGCAATCCAAAATGCTGAAGGATTCTTAAATCATCCCAAATATATATTACCAAGAAAGAAGGGGGGTTGTGGCCAAGTGTAAACCAGTTTTGTTCTTAAGAGAAAAAAAAAACAACCAACAAAGACCAGCACTTTTATCATCCTCCCTTTATTTATTCTCCCACTTTTATCCCTGTGTTAGTTCCACTTTAGGTTGTTGTAAAAGTCAAGGGTGTAACTCAAAGCTTTGGGAATATATGTCTGCTCAGTAAACAAGTGAAATGGGTTTGCATAACTCCTACTAAAATAAGATTCAGCCTCTGCTGAATGGCTACACGTTGCCTATTTCTCCCTGCAGATACCCATCAAAAGTAGGGAGGGGGAAATAAACACAGAGACCACAAAAAAAGTTTCCAACTATGAATCTTGACACAAGAACAGGGCAGGTTGTGCCAGGGGCTGAGGGGAGAATGGGGAAGAATTGCTCAAAAGGTCCAGTATATTTTAATGATAACTTTGCACCTAAATGCAAGGAGAAAGAGAATTATGATGGGAATGTTTCAAGATGAATAAATAGATGAGAAAGTAAAAACAATTCAATGCCCAGACTCTACTGGAACTGGTTATGAGATACTCCATAAGGTCAGTAAAATTAAAAGGCTTATCATTTTTAATTTATGANTAAAATCAGAAGCTCAAGTGTTGGTGCAAAATAGTTCAATATAATAAAGTGTTTATGGGTTGCAAAAATCTGTTTCCATTGAAAAAGTGAATCCAAAATTGCTCTTTCACTTGGGTTTTCAGCTCCTCAGGGGTTTACATGTTGATAGTTTTTGCTTTGCTCAAATTTACAGGAAAAAAAAACCCAAACCTGCCTAATCCAACACATTCAATAACTAAAACCAAGTCCAACCATGTATCCTTGAAACCATGAGGAAAGCTCTTTAACTGGACACTTTATTTAACTATAAAAAAAAAATAATTAAATATATTTTGAATATATTTAACCTGCTTCTTGCCAGGTGAGAGATGTCACCCTACAAAACACCCAGAAAGGACTGGCCCATCCACTGCACCACACACCATCCTCCAGACACACAAAAATTGAATTAACCAAGCAAAAGAATAAACTCAAACACCAAAAAGCACCAAGCCAAACCAATTTGCACACTCATTTTTCCCCCCACTCTTGTTTTTAAGGGCTCCAAAGGCACCAGCATCACACACAGGCTGGGGCTGAGCAACAGCACAAGAGTTTGGAGCTCTCCTCACACTTCTGAGTTTCCTGAGGTATAGCCCTGTCTCCAAGGCAGCTCTTTCAAGTTCACAATCTCTCTTTCTTGCTGTTCTTCAAGAGCAGCACACGTGGGGAAATCCTTCCTGGTGGTGGCTGCATTTTGCCATTGTCTTTGATTCTCTGTTTGTGGTGTAAAGATAAGCAAAGCTCTAGCTGCTGGGAACCTGAGCAAGTCCCCATGTGCCTTTCATTTCTTTTCTTCTCCACTATTTCTGTACTACCAGCTTTTAGCCAAGTGTTTACATGGAGCATTATTAGCAGCACAGCTTCTGTTGACACTGCAGCACGGGATATTTCTTCCCAGGCATTCCCACTGGGAAACATTTTGCAGTCCACAGGTAAAGCTGCAATTGTCTCCCCTCACTTCCACAGAATCACAGATGTCAGGGGTTGGAAGGGACCCAGAAGATCATCCAGTCCAACCCCCCTGCCAGAGCAGGGGCACCTAGACCAAGTCACCCAGGAACAGATCCAGGGGGGGCTGGAATGTCTCCAGAGCAGGAGACTCCACAACCTCCCTGGGCAGCCCCTGCCAGGCTCTGCCACCCTCCCTGGCAACAAGTTGCTCCTGCTGCTTCCCCTCAACCTCTTGTGCTCCAACTGACTCCCATTGCCTCTTGGCCTGTCCCTGGATGGCCCTGAGCAGAGTCTGGCTCCATCCTCCCTCCACTGCCCTCAACATCTTGACAGACACTGCTGAGCTCCCCCCTCAGGCTCCTCTTCTCCAGGCTCCAGAGCCCCAGCTCTCTCAGCCTCTCCTCAGCAGGGAGATCTCCACTCCCTGCAGCATCTTGCTGCCCTGCCCTGGACTCTCTCCAGTCAATCTCTGTCTTTTCTGGACTGGGGTGCCCAGCACTGGACACAGATTCCAGGGGGGGTGTCAGCAGTGCAGAGCAGAGGGGGAGGAGAACCTCCCTTGCCCTGCTGCCCACACTGCTCCTGATGCCCCCAGGATCCCTTGGCCTGCTTGGCCACATTGTTGGCTCATGGTCCCCCCCTGCCCACCAGGACCCCCAGGGCTCTTTCTCCAGAGCTGCTCTCCAGCAGCTCAGCCCCAGCCTGTGCTGATCTATGGGGTTCTTCCTCCCCAGAAGCAGCACCTTACACTTGCTCTTGTTCAATCTCATTCAATTTCTCCCTGTCCAGGTCCCTCTGGATGGCAGCACAGCTGCTGCTGTGTCAGCCACTCCTTGTGCAAATTTGCTCAATGCTCTTGACAGGTCTAGTGTAGAAAAGGGCAGGAGCCTGGAAGAGAGGAAATTCCCATCTCTTGCATTCCAGCTACCATCAGTGTGCCAGAAGGTTTGGACACTTGCACAAGAGAATTCACATTTAAACGTGGTGTCATTTATTGCATTTGCACTGTAGTAAATGGAATTATACCCATAATAATTATACATGGTGTCAAAGCTAATTGTAGCTAAGCAGGACTACCTCTGCTCCCACTCATTTTGCCTTGGTTTAGGGATAAGCACCAAAAAAATTCTGCATGAATGCAAATTAAGAGCTTATTTACACTAAATGATCAATTATAGTGCTAATTAATAACCAACCAATTTTAGTAATAATTAACTATGATTACTGCTGCTCAGAAAATAGTATTCCAAGAACATCTGGGGAAAACCACTGTACATCAACAGCAGATACACTTGTCACAACCCATTAACATTCACTTCACAAGGATTTTTACTGAACCACAAACCAAACACAAATTCCTTTCCAAAGAGTTCACCAATTCCAACATCTCACCCCAGAGTCCAAGATTTCATAGAATCACAGAACCCTTCAGGTTGGAAAAACCCCTTGAGATCAAGTCCAACCATGAACCCTGCTCTACAGAGTTCACCCCTAACCCATGGCCCTCAAACCCACATCCAAACCCCCCTGAAACACCCCCAGAGCTGGGGACTCAACCCCTCCCTGGGCACCCAGTGCCAGCCTCTGGCCACTGAGGGAAAAAATTCTGCTTACAGCTGCTTGAAACAGCAGCAAAAGAATGCCACAAACACATTTTTACAACTTCCAAAACCACAACCTTAAAAAGTTCACATTTCTAGTTAATTTTACTCCCCCCAATATAAATGGAAGATGACATTTCACTGGGTTTACCCTTCTAATGACTGCACGTGGGATGGTGTTTAAACACACTCATTTTGCTGATAGTTTGTTACATCAATTAGCTGACTGCCTGATTTTCTGTAATTACAATAGTTTGTCACTAGGTTGGTTAATTCATCGCCTGCAATTATAGAAATTAAATTGATTTACAGAAGTTTCTCCAACTCACCTTCCACCAAGGCTCTGCACACCAAGCTCTCTGCAGGCTCCTCAGATCCCTGGACGTTCTCCTTCCAAAACCAGCCCCTCTCAGCCTGTGGGAGACAAGACAGAAAAACACTGAGGGCAAGTCCAAGCAAATTCTGCTTATGCAAAGCTGTTCTTTCTTCAAGGCCTGGCACTTTGCCCAGCCCCAGTTTTGGAACGTGTGGCCCTTCCTTCAAATAATTAAAAGGGAAAGAAAAGGCATTCTGGGTTTTGTGTGTGGGGAAGGGAAGGCACGGAGGTGAAAATATTTGTGGTTTATTTTCAGCTCTGCCACCAACTTGTTACGAGCCCCTGGGGGACTCATTTAGCCTTTTGGCATCTCAGCTAACTCAAGTGCAACATAATTAATTCAAATATCTAATTACACATTCACTTTCATCAGGGGACCGCAAAGTGACTCCCAAATTATTATTATTATCAGTAGTTCCAAATCACAGAGGTCACAGCAATGCTGTTAAGTCTGCTCAAGGCCATCATTTTTCACATGCTTCACTCTATGGATAAGCTAAACCAGAAGGAGTGTTGGCTCAGCTGCTGGAATGCAAAAGCCACCCCAAGCCCAGTTCTCTCCAGTCAGACACCTGTCAACACCTCCTGGAGGGCAGAGACAGCACTGATGGGGGCTACACCCAACCTGCAGCATCCTCAGCCAGCCCTGCTGCTCTCAAGAAATGAGGCTAGGACAAGGGGCAGCTGGTGCAGCAGGAATATGGCAGGGGCCATGGAAACAGCAGGATGAGGGGCACAAACTGGGACACTGGAG
>VYZU01035008.1:6698-49299 GCA_013401355.1 Ceyx cyanopectus
ATTAATTTAAATTATTGTCCCTAGTCCGAGAATAATAATGGATGTGAATATGTAATGGTAGTATAGGGACAGTTCCTTCTGGTAAGTCAAATTCAGAGAAAAATCTGGCATGTTTTTTTGAAGTCCACTTGGTATCCACAACATTATATTAAAATCTGGTCATTTAAATGTATTACTATTCCCATAACCCTCACTGTAATAGCAAGGGATGTACACACTTTGCTAGGTAGCTCCAAATTAATGTTGTCTAATCCTGCACCATGTCAAACGGTCCACTAGAAAAATTGTACTTGAAATCACAGGGTGCCTTCTAATCTATATAAGTTCACCTACATTGAATTTAAGGTTCTCATATCAATCTTAACTAAAGGCCTAAAAAAGGGAAAAAAGAAAGGTTTCATATCTTGCTCCTCTCCACAGTTTCACCAATGCTCCATTGGTTTAGTTTTGGTGTCCACTCATTGAATCATGGATAATAAGACAATTCTGTTGGCAAGTTTATAACAGTTTGCCTGATTTATATCATCTGTCACCAGGACAAGGTGGTCTGACATGTCTGCTCTTAACATGTCTTAACATGATGGCAAGATGCTTTTGTTCAGAGAAAGCTTCTAACTTAGGGCTATTGGGCTTCATCTCCACCAGAGCTTTTATAGTTTGCTAAAATGCTGCTTTGTTATTCTGTGTTAATGGTGACAAAACACAGTTGAGGTTGCACTGCAGCACAAAACAACGACAACCATTACAAGTGGTAATCTTTGAGCAACTTTGTAACCCTCTCCTATATTCGTTTTTTAAGGCTCAGTCTGAGTTATAACACGTAACTAGTTTTACTAACATGTTACATAAGTTTCCTGTGCTCATGTGCCTGTTCAGTAGCCCTCTTTGGAGANCAGGGGCCACTGAGAGCTCCCAGTATTAAGAAATTTATAAAGAACAGAAGTAACCTGTGATGATTCTGCACCTTTATGACCAGGAATGTGAACACCATGTGAAAAAACGTGGCAGTGTACATGTCCTCTGTAGAGGGAAGGGATACAAAACAGCAGCTTTGTAGTAGAAGAAAGACTTCTTACTATGAAAAAAAAAATAAAATTCAATCTAAATATACTTGCTGTCTAGACCATCGCTGTAAAATATGGTGGTGTATCTCATATTTAATCACAGAAAGACAAACAAGCTGGATAAGCTCAGATTTTAACAATTTGCTCTTTGAGATACACGTTTTTCTCAATATCCTGACTTGCCTTACTTGTTGCTTCATACTTAATGTTCACTTGTGCAGGCCAGACAAAAATGAAGTATTTCCACAGATTAAAACTTCCTTGAACACATATGGGTTTGGTTTAAAAGAAATAAATGGAGTTTGAAACTATAACTATTTCAGGAAATGAAATACAGTTTTGCGTTTTTGTAAGGTCTTTAAATATTTTATGAAGTACCAATGTTTGCTTGTATTTTTTTTTTTAAACACCCTCTTATGTATTTCATTATGTACTTTAGTTGGAAAGACACCAAAAGGAGGGGAAGGAAGAATCTTACACTTATGTACAGAACTGGATTACCAACCTGTATTACTCTAGCAGGAATATAGGATGTAACAGGGTAAATACTGTTAATTTGTTGTGTTCGTTATATACATTTATTTGATTAGAAATACACAAATATTTGGTAAGGGAACATTACCCTGGGTAAGATGAAATAACTATCTTGTCTAAGTATGAAATAAATGTTCTGTAAAAGTGTTCTTTAATCTAATTGCTTAATTACCTTTGCTCTTTATATGGAAAGGTTTACTAGAAGATGTTCTGGACAAGTGATTATGCTGGGCTGGTAGGAGTCTTTCGGATCATGTGAACGTAGGTAAATGGGCAAGAATAGATCAGTTTGGCATCCACATGCAGAGTCATACACTGTAACTACAAAACAGCATGTTCTGAGTCTGTGTTTCCTCTGGGTAGTAGTAGCAGGAACACTGTGTTCATTTAAATTAAACCAGTTCCTTGGATAATAACAAAGTAATTAAAGAAGCCACTGAGGAAAAAGAGCCAATTTATTTGAATCATGTTCATAAAAACTACAAGTGCCTGAAGGTAGAAAAATAATGTAGTTAAGATGGCAGATTGATGATTTTAAAAAATACATTTTGATATTAATTTAAATTATTGTCCCTAGTCCGAGAATAATAATGGATGTGAATATGTAATGGTAGTATAGGGACAGTTCCTTCTGGTAAGTCAAATTCAGAGAAAAATCTGGCATGTTTTTTTGAAGTCCACTTGGTATCCACAACATTATATTAAAATCTGGTCATTTAAATGTATTACTATTCCCATAACCCTCACTGTAATAGCAAGGGATGTACACACTTTGCTAGGTAGCTCCAAATTAATGTTGTCTAATCCTGCACCATGTCAAACGGTCCACTAGAAAAATTGTACTTGAAATCACAGGGTGCCTTCTAATCTATATAAGTTCACCTACATTGAATTTAAGGTTCTCATATCAATCTTAACTAAAGGCCTAAAAAAGGGAAAAAAGAAAGGTTTCATATCTTGCTCCTCTCCACAGTTTCACCAATGCTCCATTGGTTTAGTTTTGGTGTCCACTCATTGAATCATGGATAATAAGACAATTCTGTTGGCAAGTTTATAACAGTTTGCCTGATTTATATCATCTGTCACCAGGACAAGGTGGTCTGACATGTCTGCTCTTAACATGTCTTAACATGATGGCAAGATGCTTTTGTTCAGAGAAAGCTTCTAACTTAGGGCTATTGGGCTTCATCTCCACCAGAGCTTTTATAGTTTGCTAAAATGCTGCTTTGTTATTCTGTGTTAATGGTGACAAAACACAGTTGAGGTTGCACTGCAGCACAAAACAACGACAACCATTACAAGTGGTAATCTTTGAGCAACTTTGTAACCCTCTCCTATATTCGTTTTTTAAGGCTCAGTCTGAGTTATAACACGTAACTAGTTTTACTAACATGTTACATAAGTTTCCTGTGCTCATGTGCCTGTTCAGTAGCCCTCTTTGGAGATTTCCCTGGCTATTCCCAAGCTTGATGCAATTGGGGGGGTGGGGTGGTTCCCAGGCTCTAGCAAATTAGACAACTTGCTGATGTATACTGACATTACACCCACAGGACAAGGAGTCAAAGACCCAGGGACTTATGTTATCATTATATCTCTGCTTCATCTAGACAGAAATAGTAGGATTTTTGTCCTCAACAATCTGTCCCAAATGTATCATTTCAGTTCTTCTGCCACCTACCATCAAACCTGGTATTCTAAAGCAAACTCACTGAGAACTCCCTTATAAGTTTACTCATGCTAATCTAGTTTTACAGACACAGGGCTGGGATCTCAATCTATCTCATTGGCATTGATGGATGGCTGGCACAGAAGGTCTGTTGCTGTCAATGGATACAAGGGAGAAATCCATTCTTATTCTCCTTAATATCTTTGCAGTATTTGGCACTGTTGACCTTATGTCAAGTCTGACAGGTGGCATGAATCCAAAATAAGTCTCCAACTAGACAAAGACTCTNCAATCTAAATATACTTGCTGTCTAGACCATCGCTGTAAAATATGGTGGTGTATCTCATATTTAATCACAGAAAGACAAACAAGCTGGATAAGCTCAGATTTTAACAATTTGCTCTTTGAGATACACGTTTTTCTCAATATCCTGACTTGCCTTACTTGTTGCTTCATACTTAATGTTCACTTGTGCAGGCCAGACAAAAATGAAGTATTTCCACAGATTAAAACTTCCTTGAACACATATGGGTTTGGTTTAAAAGAAATAAATGGAGTTTGAAACTATAACTATTTCAGGAAATGAAATACAGTTTTGCGTTTTTGTAAGGTCTTTAAATATTTTATGAAGTACCAATGTTTGCTTGTATTTTTTTTTTTAAACACCCTCTTATGTATTTCATTATGTACTTTAGTTGGAAAGACACCAAAAGGAGGGGAAGGAAGAATCTTACACTTATGTACAGAACTGGATTACCAACCTGTATTACTCTAGCAGGAATATAGGATGTAACAGGGTAAATACTGTTAATTTGTTGTGTTCGTTATATACATTTATTTGATTAGAAATACACAAATATTTGGTAAGGGAACATTACCCTGGGTAAGATGAAATAACTATCTTGTCTAAGTATGAAATAAATGTTCTGTAAAAGTGTTCTTTAATCTAATTGCTTAATTACCTTTGCTCTTTATATGGAAAGGTTTACTAGAAGATGTTCTGGACAAGTGATTATGCTGGGCTGGTAGGAGTCTTTCGGATCATGTGAACGTAGGTAAATGGGCAAGAATAGATCAGTTTGGCATCCACATGCAGAGTCATACACTGTAACTACAAAACAGCATGTTCTGAGTCTGTGTTTCCTCTGGGTAGTAGTAGCAGGAACACTGTGTTCATTTAAATTAAACCAGTTCCTTGGATAATAACAAAGTAATTAAAGAAGCCACTGAGGAAAAAGAGCCAATTTATTTGAATCATGTTCATAAAAACTACAAGTGCCTGAAGGTAGAAAAATAATGTAGTTAAGATGGCAGATTGATGATTTTAAAAAATACATTTTGATATTAATTTAAATTATTGTCCCTAGTCCGAGAATAATAATGGATGTGAATATGTAATGGTAGTATAGGGACAGTTCCTTCTGGTAAGTCAAATTCAGAGAAAAATCTGGCATGTTTTTTTGAAGTCCACTTGGTATCCACAACATTATATTAAAATCTGGTCATTTAAATGTATTACTATTCCCATAACCCTCACTGTAATAGCAAGGGATGTACACACTTTGCTAGGTAGCTCCAAATTAATGTTGTCTAATCCTGCACCATGTCAAACGGTCCACTAGAAAAATTGTACTTGAAATCACAGGGTGCCTTCTAATCTATATAAGTTCACCTACATTGAATTTAAGGTTCTCATATCAATCTTAACTAAAGGCCTAAAAAAGGGAAAAAAGAAAGGTTTCATATCTTGCTCCTCTCCACAGTTTCACCAATGCTCCATTGGTTTAGTTTTGGTGTCCACTCATTGAATCATGGATAATAAGACAATTCTGTTGGCAAGTTTATAACAGTTTGCCTGATTTATATCATCTGTCACCAGGACAAGGTGGTCTGACATGTCTGCTCTTAACATGTCTTAACATGATGGCAAGATGCTTTTGTTCAGAGAAAGCTTCTAACTTAGGGCTATTGGGCTTCATCTCCACCAGAGCTTTTATAGTTTGCTAAAATGCTGCTTTGTTATTCTGTGTTAATGGTGACAAAACACAGTTGAGGTTGCACTGCAGCACAAAACAACGACAACCATTACAAGTGGTAATCTTTGAGCAACTTTGTAACCCTCTCCTATATTCGTTTTTTAAGGCTCAGTCTGAGTTATAACACGTAACTAGTTTTACTAACATGTTACATAAGTTTCCTGTGCTCATGTGCCTGTTCAGTAGCCCTCTTTGGAGATTTCCCTGGCTATTCCCAAGCTTGATGCAATTGGGGGGGTGGGGTGGTTCCCAGGCTCTAGCAAATTAGACAACTTGCTGATGTATACTGACATTACACCCACAGGACAAGGAGTCAAAGACCCAGGGACTTATGTTATCATTATATCTCTGCTTCATCTAGACAGAAATAGTAGGATTTTTGTCCTCAACAATCTGTCCCAAATGTATCATTTCAGTTCTTCTGCCACCTACCATCAAACCTGGTATTCTAAAGCAAACTCACTGAGAACTCCCTTATAAGTTTACTCATGCTAATCTAGTTTTACAGACACAGGGCTGGGATCTCAATCTATCTCATTGGCATTGATGGATGGCTGGCACAGAAGGTCTGTTGCTGTCAATGGATACAAGGGAGAAATCCATTCTTATTCTCCTTAATATCTTTGCAGTATTTGGCACTGTTGACCTTATGTCAAGTCTGACAGGTGGCATGAATCCAAAATAAGTCTCCAACTAGACAAAGACTCTTTCTCTAGTCCCTTTTAACATCTATATGCATCCAGCTACTAAGTGAACTGGGTTTAAAAGCAAGTTATATACAGATGGCACAGAACTGTACTTCACCTTCCACATGTACAAATTCTTTGTTATCACTGCAGTTTCTGAGTGCTTGGATATGGTCCAGTGCCTTGATTTTCTAGATAATGACAAACTCTGAATTTAAGAATAACTTAGTGCCATGCAGGAGACAAAGCTTATCCATTCAGCAGAAAGCCAGGCACAAATAGTCTTCTAGATGTGAAAAATTCTTTTAGGGTTCTGGTTACAAAACAAAAAAAGAACAACAACAAAAAATAGTTCAGTGCAAAACAGTACAAATCAGCTATGATAAAGATACATGCAGTAAATGTTGGGAATAAAAAAGGACAAAACTGTAATATCTTGAATACTTAGGGCAGAAATGGATGCTTCATTATCACATTCGGGTTTTATTCTCACATTTGGGTTTCATTATGGATAGTAGGCAGAAATATCACATGCTTAAACAGAGAATCCCAGTACATTCACTCAATTTTAAATACTCTGATGAACTGCTTTATTACACTCTTATCACTAAGTGTTGCATACTGATTGATGACAGATAAAAGCTGGCCCCAAAAACTCATCTGGCTGCCCACAATAAAGGCAGTGAACATTTCATAATAAAGTGCTGCCTTGCAACATACAGGTTTTAATCCAGAACAGCAAGCAAAGCGGAATATGAAACCGAGGAAGTGTTCTGGGTCATTGCTCCTTGGTATTTACCTTCCTGCATTTTAAACCAAATTTGTCCTACACAGAGCAAAACTCAGTGTTAAATTAGCTGCCTAATCTTGACTTGAATTTAGACAAGCCCAGGGTTTCTTTAATGCTTGTTCTGAAGTTACATAGGTGAAGTTCTTTGTCCTTAACCCTGGCACTCATTAGGTATGAACCAGTGTCTATAGAGCTTATAGCACAGGGCATGATCCATACTTCTGCAAAGTTTTGCACATAATTAATTCTGGGTTATTTCTGACCTGTAAGGCCTACGTTGCTTTGAATCCTATATATATTAATAAGCTTATTGCATTTCAACTTGGCAGATATGGAATCTAAATAGACAAGACTTAATGTGTACATCTGTCTTGGGGTGAATGCACATGGGATGGGCTTGCAAATGAGCAACTGCCAGCTAACCATCTGGCATGATCTGTAAGTGAGGGTGATGTCAAAGTGCACCCTCTTTGCTGGGTCCTCTGGAAATTTGCACCTGTGTCTTAGTACAGGGCCACTTCAAGAAAAATAGTTTCATTATCTAGAACTAGTTTTTCACCTTCTGCTTAACAGAGCCCCAGGTCTGCTGTTTCCCAAGACCAGTTTTAATACTAATTTTCTTTCCCTCAGGTGTTATTTTCCTTTTTTTCCTTTTTTTTTCAGTGGAGATTCTCATTATGAACAAAGGCTTTTTTTTGCGTTGATGAAGCAGGTTTGGCTACGCTGGCTGACACAAGATTAGCATCTGTCTAGCAACAGGGGTGCCCTGTGACATGTCTCAAGGACAGCTGTAGAAAGAGTACTTTATACAGAGATTTTATGCATCTCCGTTAAAGAGTGTAACCTTCTACATGTTTAGTCCATATATACAGAGAGTGAATAGTGTCCCTTTGTAAAGTATTTCTGTAACTCTCTCTCACCTCTTGCTACCTAATGGTTCTGCTGTTTTTCATGCTCTCAATATCCATCCAAGTGAGACAGGATTTCCTGCAAAACTAACACCTCTGAAGCTGTCTTTTTTATTTTTATTTTTTCTTTTAATGTCAGTGGGACAATTTATTTACTTATTTTAAAATATTCTCTTTGTGAAGCCCTTATATAGGGGCTATCACTAAAGTTTCTGCTACCTTTGGCAGGAGGTGGGTTTTACAAGTATGAAGAACCCCATGAAAAGACAGTTTCTTTTCCAGAAACTGTATCTGAGGATTTCAAGTTTTCTGAAAGCCTCGCTGTTCCCTCACACTCTGTGGGCCTTTTCTTCATTGTCAGTCAATCATTCATTGACCTAAAGGAATTATAAGCGTTAGTCAAGGTGTCTGAGTCCTGAGAATACCCAGAGCAGTTCCTGGCCCTGCCCAAACTCTCCTGGGGTCTTCCAGCCCATGGCCCATGACACCATTTCAGCTGAGCCCACGGCCACCAGCTCTTGCCATGTGCCTTCTTGTGGCATCCCACCCAACTCTGCCTCCAATTGTTTTGCCTTACAGGTTGATTTTTGCAAGACACCCCTCAGAAACCAATTCAGTTTTAACCTTGCTGATATAATGCCAAATGTTCTTATTATTCATAAATATTTCCAGTTCTTTTCTAGAAAGAAAAAAATCATGCTACTCGGTACTTGCTTTTGTACTGCTTCTGGTTACACGGTTTGTTGAATAACTGTACTTTGTGATAGGTAAAATCAAGTAAAAAACAATGAAGACTTCAATTTTATGTGCAAGTTATTAGGATGTTCAAAACAGGTTGGAAAATTATATGGATTATATACTACAATACAAATTAATGTTTCCTTCAGAATGCTTCTTCCCTATATGACCTTTGTCTTATATGGAGTGCAGTAGGCCTAGCATGGATATAGAAAGCACAGACAAAGCAGATACCACAGCTAGCTCAATCTCTAAGGTTAACACCTTCTGTGTTCTTCTGATACACTGAATAAAATAGAAAACCTCAGGCATTGGTTTTAAGTCATTCTCTCCTTTTAGGGTGATGGTTAAGAGTTGTGAAGTACAGAGTTTTGCATTTGCCTTTTGCAGAGATCGTTTCACCTTCATTCACTCATGTGTAGGATACTGAACAATGCAGTTGTACACTTGACAGTATTCCTTGACAGACACTGAAATCTCATTCCCAGAAATATATGTGTACTGAGTTTTTTGGGGTCTTTGCTAACAGTAGTACATGACCTTTCAGGAGAGGAGAAATAAAGCATATCAGGTGATGACAAGGAATGCTACCTTAATCTTTGATTTTCCAGCCTTTATTAGTAGTGCTCTTGCCACTTAACTACTATCCAGCTCTGGTAGTAATTTTAAAATGCTCAGATTAAATAAAAAATGTCCAGTAACTACAATTTACTTATCACTTAAACATAATAGAAACTTCTATGTTTCTATTACTGCTTAAGTTTTTGTCATCTTACTTGCCATGATTCAGACTATTCAGTTTACAAAACAGACATGACTAGCAGAGAAAATAAGATATAATATATAAGATATAATAATTGTATGCATTAAATAAATAATTGGAGATAACAACTAATAGCAATAATGATATAATAAATTATTAGCCCAGAGTTTATGTGGAACAAACTCACATTTCCAGTCCAAAAGCTTTGAATTTCTCTTTGATAGTTCATCAACTTTAATTGCCATTAAATATAAATAAAATTCAGGAAGTGTACTGGACTAAGATTCAATTGTGTCCATACTATGAGCCACAGATAGTGTCATGTGGTATTAAACTGGCTGACACTTTCTGGAACAAAGTAGTGGAGCAATGTAACGAGAAACCTCATCAGTAGTAGAGTGTCATGGGATTAAATGATACTAAGCTGTTCCAGTTCTATCTGAACATACAGAATGTACAATGCTTACCCCCCTGCAAAGCTTCTCAGAAGACTGATAATTGTATTTGGAAAAGTTTGAAACTCAGGTTAAGTGAGAATTGATACCATTGCGTGCCCTTTAGGAGTAAGTGCCTGGGACCCAGGCCAGTTGCTAACAGTACCAATATGCATGGATGAGAGACACATGGGATATTTATAGATGCAAGAAAGCAGAATTTTCAGCTTGGAGGTAATTAATACACTTCAAAGCATGTTTCAGAACTAAATATTTGAATTCTGTTTTCCCTGGAGAAAAAGAAAAGAAACTTGATAAATTTTCCCTGTGGAAACTTTAATTTTGCAGAAACTGCTTTTCTGTCACAAAACATATTCTTGAAAAAACTCTTGAACTGCTCTGGGTGCTCACATAAAAGTAAGGAAGAGAATATGTGTCTGTTTTTCATACAAATGACATGGAGCTTTTGATTCTTTTTCAATAATAGAACAATTCACTTTAAAGGGCATTTATTTCTTTGCATACAAATTTTGAAAACAATCTGCTACTGTATCTTTTTTTTTCACAGTATGTTATTTATTTTTCAACTTCAAATATGCAATTTTCTTTTAAAGACCAGTCTGTGATATCACTAATTGTAAAAAAATGTTCAGCATTGTTCAGTGTAGTAATGTGTCCATATACCAGGGTATAGCTGACAAATTCTGTCGTTGAGAACTTTGCAATAGCGAAAACATATCAGGTTTCCCTTCACATTAGGTTAACACTGTATGAATAAATCTCTAGGATAAAGTGCAGCTGATTTTATTTTATTGCAACATGTTTTTACTTTTGTACTCTTGATTTTTCCATTGGCTATATGCAGCAAGCCTTTTCATCTCTGTTTCGCCCACTTCACCAGAACACGAGTTTTCTGAAAGACTGGAAATAGTGTCTTTTGCCTGTGACAGTAAAACCCCACACCTATTAACTGACAGCAATTCTTAACTGGTCCCCTCATTACAGGAAGGATGTTGAGATACTGGAACGGGTTCAGAGAAGGGCAACAAAGCTGGTGAAGAAACTGGAGAGTTTCTCCTATGAGGAAAGGCTGAGGGAGCTGGTGAAGAGGAGGCTCAGGGGGGACCTTATTGCTCTCTACAACTACCTGAAGGGAAGTTATAGGAAGGTGGGGGTCAACCTCCTCGCCCTAGTTAAAGATGACAAGACAAGGGGCAATGGTTTCAAGTTGCACCAAGGGAAATTTAAGTTAGATATCAGGAGAGGATGGTTAGGCATTGGAATGGGCTTCCCAGGGAAGTGGTGGAGTCCCCATCCCTGGAGGTGTTTAAGAATCATGTAGACATGGTACTGGGGGGGACATGGTTTAGGGATGCTGTCAGTGTAGGGTTAATGGCTGGACTTGATGATCTTGAAGGTCTCTTCCAGCCAAATCATTCTATGATTCTATGATAACTATGAATCTACAAACTGCTGTTTCAAAGAATTATGTCCATATTTTAGTAACATGAAGAACTCCTTATTGTGTAAGTGCACCTGAGATCAAAACACTGAAACAAACATATCTGTAGATATTTGTACAGGGACCACATCTTATCTTTGGATTTCCATGGAGGTGTGAAGGTGGTCTGTAGTATGTGGAACATTGCAAAGCTTGAATAAAGGACTCTTTGCCTAAAAGCATATCCTTGTTTGTATTTATTGTGTAGTTAAGGGTAAACAATTGATAAGATTTTGTGGACTTTCAAGATACAGATTTTTTCACACTTCTCCCCCACCGCAATTTGATCAAAATTACTGTGGTGACACATAAACATTTCCCAGTTGTGACAGCCATGGTTGAAACATGGAAATCCAAGGAGTTGTTGCAGAGAAAGTGAAATGGAACATTACTTAAAAATACCCCAACCCAAAAAACAACAACCAAAACAAAAGCAAACCAAATGCAAAACCCCAAAACAAACAAATAAACAAAAACCAAACAACCCAGACATCCCATAAAGCAGTCAAATATTTATGCAAAATTAGTGTAACTTTACACACTGACACTGAACGTCACAATACTATGTCTCACACAATACTGTCATTCATGTGCGTACATACTGCCACAGACAAAAGTCCCACACAATGTATTTTTATACAATTGCTAGCATATTTCATTACAAGTTGTTGGTTTTTGTTGTGTTTTTTGTTGTTGTTGTTTGTTTGTTTTGGTTTGGTTTTGGTTTAGTTTGTTTGTTTGTTTGTTTAATTCACTTATGAAAGGGATTCTCTTGATAGACATTCTGTTCCAGAATTTATTAAGAGTCATAATATAGAATCTAGAGGAAATAATGAAATAAGACAGAACATTTCAGTTGTAAATAGAATTAGCAACAAAGGAATAACAAAGGAAAGAAACTGTTTCTTCAGAGAATTCAGAGCACACTGAGTTATATTTTGTGCTCTCACAGCTACCATATAAGCAATTAGCAATACTATGCAAAGTAGACAGAATTCCTAGTATTAAAATTTGTGATACAAGGCATATTAGGACGTGTTAGTGTAAATAAGAACTGAATCACAGAGCAGAATGACCATCAACCTCTGTACCTCAAGAAGTATATACCCAATACTGTCCTATTTACTCAAATAGGAAGTAATAGGATAAGAGGAAATGGCCTCAAAATGCACAAGGGGAGGTTTAAAATCAGGTTGGAACAGACCTCAAGGATCATCTAATCCAACCTTTAAGGTTGGATATTAGGAAGTTTTTTTTCGCCAAAAGGGTTGTAAATCACTGGAACAAGCTGTCCAGGGAAGTGGTGGCGTTGCCATCTCTGGAGGTATTTAAAAGACATGTAAATGTGTAGCTGAGGGCCATGATTTAATGGTAACCTGGCAGTGCTGGGTTAACCATTAGACTTGATGATTTTAAGTGTCTTTTCAAACATAAATGATTCTATGTTTTTACTTGAAAAAAATACCAAAAGGCAAATTCCCAAAGACTGAAAATTCGGGAAGTGTTAAGAAAAGTCACCTCAGAAAGTTCACCTCAGTTACCTTGTATGTAGTTGTGATACAAAAGCCAGGGCTGAAATCTCAGTAATGTAATCTCAGATTAACACACAAGTTGAATGCTGGACTGTGTCCTTTCTATTAAACTGAAGGAAAGTTTAATGGGCATCCTTTCCAGGGCAGTGGTAGTGCCTGGCCTCACTGCTCCTCATTCTAGCATTTGGAAGACTTCTGACTGAGGAAGGACTCAGATATGCCAGAAAATTATCTATCTCTTCCTGTTCTACTTTCCCAAGATCCCTTTTCACTCAGCATGGGTAAGAAATGGGAAATATGGAAACATTGCCTGGTTCTTTCCTGTGCAAATAGACTGACATTTTCCAGAAAATAATTAAAAACAAATAAATAAATAATAATTAAAAAAAAAATAGAATATCCTCTATGGAAGCATCTAGTGAGGACCCAGCTGTTTGTTCTTCTTTGAGATACCAGAGACAACGTAATGATGAAATCTGCACACAACATTGAGTCTGTATCATAAATGAATAAAACATTTTAAAAAATTCCTCTGTGGGCACTTTTCTGTGAAATCCAGGTGTCCTTTCCATTGAAACTCTCAGAATAGGAAATAATTATATCATTTATGATCCCAGGCATTTTCATAGAACACTGTTCACATAGTGTCTCCTGTGAAAATAACCATCATTCTCCAACATGGTCTCTATGGCCACCATGAACCACTAGTGACACCTTGGCATGCGTTTCCCATGCCCACTACACTCCAGCATGCTAAACATCCTTTACCACTCATCCCCTTCCCTGTTCCAGGCTGGCAAAGGTTTTTCTTCCTCTCCTTGGCAGAGCAGCCATCTCATCTTGCTTAAAATACATAAATCTGTATGAAAACTTCAGTCTTTTATTAGAAGACACACTCTGAATTATTTGAAAGTGGTCTTACTTTAAGGTTATTTTTGTCAGATCATTCTGCTACGACATTTTTCCCAGTGGTTCACAGATACTCGTTTTTTTGGAGGTGCAGTTTGTTTTGTTACAGTACAGCAACTTCACCTAGATTTAAGTTTCCTTATGAAGAACAGGGTAGGCAATGTTTAAACAAGCCTGCTCCTGTCGCTTCATGCCATTTAAATACATTCCTCTGCTTTAATAGCCTCTTAAATCATTTATATATACATTGCTATTGAACACACCATATTTTGCATTCCACATGTAGTGACACAGGACAATTACAACAATGCAAGCCAATTAAAGCTACTGGGTAAAACTTTGACCCTGTAGAAGTCAAAGAGATTTTTGCATCATACTTCAATAAAACATTTCACCCTGAGGCCCCTTCTGTTCCCCTAAATTTCTCTGCCTGTCTGTGCAAAAGGTCCTGGAGAATATCAGGTCTGGGAGAGCCAATTAGCTAGAGACAGCGGTACAACAAAGCTTCCCCTGACCTTTGCCTTCAGGGAACAGGTCCAAGCTGGGTCTGTGGCTCCAAGTGGCAGCCACCATGCCCATAAGGTAAAGGCTGAGGAGTGTTCTGCAGATACAAGGACTTAAAGGGGGCAAAGCTACATGAAAGTAACTGAAGTTGAGGGGAAAGGGCCTGAAGCTGTGGTGCAAGTGCAAGTGATCTGAACACTTGAAAACCAAATGTTTCTCTAATTGCTATTTAAAATAAGTGTTGCTGACCAGAGATGCCCAAACTTCCCCACTGGCTGGGCCAGGCAGTTCACTCCTGTTTCTTCCAAAGGGCTGTACACAGTTATCATCCCCTGAGAGGGAGATGTCCTGAACATGCAGAGAACAGCTGAAGTTTTGCTTTTATTTTATATTTTTCCCAGGTGTTCCTCAGCACAGGACAGAGAGTAGGTTGTTGACTGTTGACTCTAAGAATTACTCCATCAATGGTAACCCATTCCTAGTTTCTCTGTGTCACATGGTGTCCCTGGCCTCTCCTGTGACATTTGAACAGATGTACACTCTCCATGTAACAGGAAACAAGGTCCCAGGAAGGGCTGGAGCCATGGTCTGACTCATCTCCATCTCTTCACACCAGAAATTAAATGCCACATGAGATCCCTAATCATCAATGGCACTGGCCCACAGTCTGTGAAGTTCTAAAATGTGAGAAGAAGATATAGGTGTTCATGTGTTCAAAATGTCTACAGTAACTGCTTCTCAGAGGAATGTGGAGTGGTCTTAGTAACCCAATGGGGTTAATTATTCCAAATGTAAAATTGGTTTTTGAAGAATGGAAGACCATTCTTGATCTGAAATATTGAATGAAGACTTTTCCTTGACACATTTTATTTTATTTTAATGGAGAACAGATTTTGGCATGATCTGGCCTTAATATTAGCTAGTACATTACAGATCATATAGACACTGACAAAATGGAAGAATCAAAAGATAATTACAAGCTGTTGAAAGCTGCTTTATGGGTGAAGATATCCATACCCATCGAGTAGTGCACTGGGACTACTGTTATTGGACCTGGGGAATACAGTGAAACTGAAACTAGAGAAGAAAAAGGATCCTTGAATTTGATATTAGATCAAGGCTTTTTGGAGGTTTTTGAGGGTCTTAAGTCTTATGAAAACCTGAATCACATATTGTTTACCTTCCAAATGACAATGGCATTGCCTGAAGGCCTCCTTGGTGCATGAAGTTCCTTGCTATTTTGATACTTCGCTTTTCGCTGTGGGACNGAAATATTTGAGAAATAAGTACAAAATGATTAGGAAAAAAAACTTAAGCTTTGCATACAACATTGAGTCTGTATCATAAATGAATAAAACATTTTAAAAAATTCCTCTGTGGGCACTTTTCTGTGAAATCCAGGTGTCCTTTCCATTGAAACTCTCAGAATAGGAAATAATTATATCATTTATGATCCCAGGCATTTTCATAGAACACTGTTCACATAGTGTCTCCTGTGAAAATAACCATCATTCTCCAACATGGTCTCTATGGCCACCATGAACCACTAGTGACACCTTGGCATGCGTTTCCCATGCCCACTACACTCCAGCATGCTAAACATCCTTTACCACTCATCCCCTTCCCTGTTCCAGGCTGGCAAAGGTTTTTCTTCCTCTCCTTGGCAGAGCAGCCATCTCATCTTGCTTAAAATACATAAATCTGTATGAAAACTTCAGTCTTTTATTAGAAGACACACTCTGAATTATTTGAAAGTGGTCTTACTTTAAGGTTATTTTTGTCAGATCATTCTGCTACGACATTTTTCCCAGTGGTTCACAGATACTCGTTTTTTTGGAGGTGCAGTTTGTTTTGTTACAGTACAGCAACTTCACCTAGATTTAAGTTTCCTTATGAAGAACAGGGTAGGCAATGTTTAAACAAGCCTGCTCCTGTCGCTTCATGCCATTTAAATACATTCCTCTGCTTTAATAGCCTCTTAAATCATTTATATATACATTGCTATTGAACACACCATATTTTGCATTCCACATGTAGTGACACAGGACAATTACAACAATGCAAGCCAATTAAAGCTACTGGGTAAAACTTTGACCCTGTAGAAGTCAAAGAGATTTTTGCATCATACTTCAATAAAACATTTCACCCTGAGGCCCCTTCTGTTCCCCTAAATTTCTCTGCCTGTCTGTGCAAAAGGTCCTGGAGAATATCAGGTCTGGGAGAGCCAATTAGCTAGAGACAGCGGTACAACAAAGCTTCCCCTGACCTTTGCCTTCAGGGAACAGGTCCAAGCTGGGTCTGTGGCTCCAAGTGGCAGCCACCATGCCCATAAGGTAAAGGCTGAGGAGTGTTCTGCAGATACAAGGACTTAAAGGGGGCAAAGCTACATGAAAGTAACTGAAGTTGAGGGGAAAGGGCCTGAAGCTGTGGTGCAAGTGCAAGTGATCTGAACACTTGAAAACCAAATGTTTCTCTAATTGCTATTTAAAATAAGTGTTGCTGACCAGAGATGCCCAAACTTCCCCACTGGCTGGGCCAGGCAGTTCACTCCTGTTTCTTCCAAAGGGCTGTACACAGTTATCATCCCCTGAGAGGGAGATGTCCTGAACATGCAGAGAACAGCTGAAGTTTTGCTTTTATTTTATATTTTTCCCAGGTGTTCCTCAGCACAGGACAGAGAGTAGGTTGTTGACTGTTGACTCTAAGAATTACTCCATCAATGGTAACCCATTCCTAGTTTCTCTGTGTCACATGGTGTCCCTGGCCTCTCCTGTGACATTTGAACAGATGTACACTCTCCATGTAACAGGAAACAAGGTCCCAGGAAGGGCTGGAGCCATGGTCTGACTCATCTCCATCTCTTCACACCAGAAATTAAATGCCACATGAGATCCCTAATCATCAATGGCACTGGCCCACAGTCTGTGAAGTTCTAAAATGTGAGAAGAAGATATAGGTGTTCATGTGTTCAAAATGTCTACAGTAACTGCTTCTCAGAGGAATGTGGAGTGGTCTTAGTAACCCAATGGGGTTAATTATTCCAAATGTAAAATTGGTTTTTGAAGAATGGAAGACCATTCTTGATCTGAAATATTGAATGAAGACTTTTCCTTGACACATTTTATTTTATTTTAATGGAGAACAGATTTTGGCATGATCTGGCCTTAATATTAGCTAGTACATTACAGATCATATAGACACTGACAAAATGGAAGAATCAAAAGATAATTACAAGCTGTTGAAAGCTGCTTTATGGGTGAAGATATCCATACCCATCGAGTAGTGCACTGGGACTACTGTTATTGGACCTGGGGAATACAGTGAAACTGAAACTAGAGAAGAAAAAGGATCCTTGAATTTGATATTAGATCAAGGCTTTTTGGAGGTTTTTGAGGGTCTTAAGTCTTATGAAAACCTGAATCACATATTGTTTACCTTCCAAATGACAATGGCATTGCCTGAAGGCCTCCTTGGTGCATGAAGTTCCTTGCTATTTTGATACTTCGCTTTTCGCTGTGGGACTTGAATGTGAACAAGCAGTGTTCACTTTGGGATTCTTGTGTTGTAAAAGGTCAAGACCAATTCTGCAATTCTATGTATTCATCTTTACAAAGAAATGTTTTGTTCAGTCTGGACAGAGAAAGATAGCTCTTTAAACTGGTTAAATGTGAACACAGATTCATTTATNTGCCCACTACACTCCAGCATGCTAGACATCCTTTACCACTCATCCCCTTCCCTGTTCCAGGCTGGCAAAGGTTTTTCTTCCTCTCCTTGGCAGAGCAGCCATCTCATCTTGCTTAAAATACATAAATCTGTATGAAAACTTCAGTCTTTTATTAGAAGACACACTCTGAATTATTTGAAAGTGGTCTTACTTTAAGGTTATTTTTGTCAGATCATTCTGCAAGACATTTCCCAGCTGCTCACGATGCTTTAACTGGACTGCAGCAAATGTGGAGAAGAAACTCTCAAAATGTCCCTCACAGAGAAGAGAATGTGGACACCCTGGCAATTTTTGCAGANAGGTAAAGGCTGAGGAGTGTTCTGCAGATACAAGGACTTAAAGGGGGCAAAGCTACATGAAAGTAACTGAAGTTGAGGGGAAAGGGCCTGAAGCTGTGGTGCAAGTGCAAGTGATCTGAACACTTGAAAACCAAATGTTTCTCTAATTGCTATTTAAAATAAGTGTTGCTGACCAGAGATGCCCAAACTTCCCCACTGGCTGGGCCAGGCAGTTCACTCCTGTTTCTTCCAAAGGGCTGTACACAGTTATCATCCCCTGAGAGGGAGATGTCCTGAACATGCAGAGAACAGCTGAAGTTTTGCTTTTATTTTATATTTTTCCCAGGTGTTCCTCAGCACAGGACAGAGAGTAGGTTGTTGACTGTTGACTCTAAGAATTACTCCATCAATGGTAACCCATTCCTAGTTTCTCTGTGTCACATGGTGTCCCTGGCCTCTCCTGTGACATTTGAACAGATGTACACTCTCCATGTAACAGGAAACAAGGTCCCAGGAAGGGCTGGAGCCATGGTCTGACTCATCTCCATCTCTTCACACCAGAAATTAAATGCCACATGAGATCCCTAATCATCAATGGCACTGGCCCACAGTCTGTGAAGTTCTAAAATGTGAGAAGAAGATATAGGTGTTCATGTGTTCAAAATGTCTACAGTAACTGCTTCTCAGAGGAATGTGGAGTGGTCTTAGTAACCCAATGGGGTTAATTATTCCAAATGTAAAATTGGTTTTTGAAGAATGGAAGACCATTCTTGATCTGAAATATTGAATGAAGACTTTTCCTTGACACATTTTATTTTATTTTAATGGAGAACAGATTTTGGCATGATCTGGCCTTAATATTAGCTAGTACATTACAGATCATATAGACACTGACAAAATGGAAGAATCAAAAGATAATTACAAGCTGTTGAAAGCTGCTTTATGGGTGAAGATATCCATACCCATCGAGTAGTGCACTGGGACTACTGTTATTGGACCTGGGGAATACAGTGAAACTGAAACTAGAGAAGAAAAAGGATCCTTGAATTTGATATTAGATCAAGGCTTTTTGGAGGTTTTTGAGGGTCTTAAGTCTTATGAAAACCTGAATCACATATTGTTTACCTTCCAAATGACAATGGCATTGCCTGAAGGCCTCCTTGGTGCATGAAGTTCCTTGCTATTTTGATACTTCGCTTTTCGCTGTGGGACTTGAATGTGAACAAGCAGTGTTCACTTTGGGATTCTTGTGTTGTAAAAGGTCAAGACCAATTCTGCAATTCTATGTATTCATCTTTACAAAGAAATGTTTTGTTCAGTCTGGACAGAGAAAGATAGCTCTTTAAACTGGTTAAATGTGAACACAGATTCATTTATCCAGTCAATGTTGTTGTTTTTTGAAGAATAGTGAAGCATTGCCTTTGAAACATCTTTGCTGAATTGCCTTGAGGAATCTTAATGAAACAAAAATCAATGTGCTTGTGAATACTTAAAAGAGCTTCCCATGCCATGATTGCATACATTCTTTTTTTGTCTCTGTACTGCAATCATTGAAGAGAACGACATAGAAAAGGAGCTCCACTGTATTCTTATACATTTCTGTTTTTTCCTGAAATGCTTTAGTGACATAGAGATATGGTAATGAAGAATTTCAGATTCAGAAAAGTAATGTTATCAAAATTAATGACCATGAGCTTATCTATCACTGAAAGTGTTGTTAAAGAAATGTTGGAGCATGCAGAAACATTGGATAAACTAGAAAGAAATAACTATTCTAATACATATCAAGTGTGGAACAATTATCTAATGATCCCATACAAGTAAAGACCAAATAATGTGATCACATAAGCATATATTCTATTAATTTAATTTCTATTGTCTTACTAGATAAATAGTACCCTTTTTCTTTATGATGATCTGTTTTGGGACACAGGAACCACCTATGAAGAGTAAGGACATTTTTCTTCTAGACAAGCACAACTGGGACATCATCAGGAAACCATGACAGATGAGGAGATGTCTGTTCCAGGTATTTCAACCACAGCCTTTCTTCTGGGTTTGTATACAGAAAAGGGATTTCAGGTGCATGGTGGTGAAAATTTTAGCCAACAGGAAAGAATATGTTATACGTTTTTGGTCAAAGTCACTGATTAGCTATAGATATTCTTGGGCATCTGAGGTGTAGGGCTCAGTGAACTTGAAGTCTTCAGCAGCAATGGATTCAACTGAGCATAACGGCAGGCAGAAACTCTTTGTCCAGACTCAGTCACCTACCACAAAATATCAGGGCCATTCAATATACTTTTATAATGTATTTTATAATGCTTTTGTAATATTGAAGTAGGATATATTGAACTGTGTGATTTCTTGCCAATCTTAATTTCTGTCATATGGGTGCTCTGCTTTATGGATGATAGAACCAGGTATCAAGAGATACTATCTTCTAAAAGTCCAGGGACCTGCTGAGCACAAGCTTGGTCAAAATTAGTGTCAAAATTAGTAGCAAATGTGTGGACAAAGTACAAAGAATTGTCTCACACACCAATAGCATTGGTGAAATCCCAAGTCCTTTTAGAGAGTCATTCAAAGTCAGAGGGTTGGTCCACAGGAAGTATGTGGCCAGTGTAGAGTGCAAACTTTCACTATTCATAACCTGTGACTGCTCTGCCATTACTTTCCATATGGAATCTCACTACTATGAGTTGTGTTCTACTCTTCCAAAAGTTACCTTCAAAAGAAGTTATTATACCATACTGCATTAAGGAATTGTCTTGTTAAATGGAATGTTATATTTCTCTATGCCTTGGCTGCTGTGAAGCATTGATCTCAAGTTTAAATATGATCATGCTTGCTCCTCTGTTCTAGCATAATCACAGAATCACAGAATCACAGAAATTAGGGGCTGGAAGGGACCTAGAAGATCATCTAGTCCAACCCCCCTGCCTGAGCAGGATCACCTAGACCAAGTCTCTCAGGAACAGATCCAGGCGGGTCTTAAGTGTCTCCAGAGATGGNATAAGGGAGATGCTCCACTCCCCTAATCATCTTGGTGGCCCTGCGTTGGACTCTCTCCAGCAAATCTCTATCTTTTTTGAACTGGGGTGTCCAAAACTGGACAAGGTTGTAATGCCTTCAGATATGTGAATACTTTTTGTTCTTGTAAGGTGACAGTTATACCAATATGTCTTATTTTATTGAGCAACTCTGGCATCATCTTATCTTGCATATCTTGTTGGTGGCTTTTTTATTAAAAGTCTGAAATATGATAGAGGTTTGTCCTTGGAAATGTAAAATAGTATTTCCTTTTTCACATAATTTACACTTTTCTGATGAACATCACCCAAACCCTAGTGTCCCTGAATGCTGAAAGGGTTGATTTGCATCATTGACTAAGGATGGTTCTGATGCCCAGACAGCTCCAAAAGCCTCTCTAGGTATTATAATGAAGTGCTCTGGAATAATATAAATTATGTAAATACTCTTCCCTATCAACTATGCATCTCATATGTTCCCTTAGAGCAAGATTAGAACAGTGTAGGAAGTGTGGTTGATATTCCCTCTAAAATGCTATGCATTTAAACTGTACTTTTTTCATGGCTTTTCTATTGGAAGGCATTAGGCAAAGTAGAGTTAACCTTGTCAGTCACCAACTCAGCTTCCACAACATAGATTGCTGTAACTAAGAATACAGAAATAAAAAGAAAGCCCCAGTGCAGTCACCCTCCACTGATTCCTTCATAGAGTATGCAAAGCACTTTAGGGTGCTCTGGGAAAAAAGACCAAATATAAGGTAAAGTAATAGCAAATAAAAGCTTTTATTATTATTATTTTTATTTTTTAAAAATTTTATTTCCTGGAAGTAAAGGGCAAGGAGAAGTGTTCTCAGGCAAATAAAAGATTTATGTCCAACACCATGGATGATGGGGAAGCTCAGCACAGACCTCAGACACAGAAATGAAGCACTGAGCTGCTAACTAGAGTGTGTGGTTAAGGCAGGAGCTTGAGGGAGGACATAGACTGCTTTAGAATGAGGCAGAGGAAAAGTGGGTAATCAGAAAAAAAGGAGTGAATTAGAAAAGAGAGAGCACATGCAGAGTGATGCAAATACTGAGTCCTTGTGGTGGCAAACCAGCATGAACCCCAGAGAATGGTTGCCAGATTGTCCTGTTCTGATTAATTTAGTTTGGTAAAGGCAAGTGATAAGTGGGAGCAAGCCAACCATGTGCTTCTGAAAATACAGTGTCTGCCTTTTTGATGAAGTAAGGCCCTAGGAGCATCCTCTGGGGTAGAAAATGAAATAATTCCAATTTTATACATACTCTGCCTCTCAGTTGTCTCAGTCTCATGAGCATTTCCCTGCCCCTGAGGTGCCAGTCATTATTCCAGTGGCTGTTCACAAGCAGAGGGCAGGATGGGCTCAGGACACAGCACTCAGGATGCTTCTGCTGATGCTGTGGGAGCAGAAGCAATCAGAAAAAAAGGGAAGAATAGAGGGAAGCTGAATAGTACTGTTAGATATGTCACAGAATGCAAGGGTCACTGTGTTATAGATACCTTAGCAGCCTTAGCAGCAGCCCATGCTGCTATTGAACAATCTGCACAGATAATAAAACCAAAATGCCATCCCAGGGTTGTCTTGGGCACACTGACATGGTTCCAGGCTACCATTTAATCTGTCACTAGTTCACAAACCTCTGCATGACGGCCTGCTGTGGGGTTAAGACTGGTTACCAGTAGCTCTACTAGAAGCTCCATCAGTATAGTTCAGTGATAGTGATATATTTGTTTTAGAAATACTAGTTAGGCTGTCCCTGGAGTATCCTGCCAAAACCTTCCTGTAGAACACTTGAAAGAAAAAACAGATTCCCTGAAACAAGAGCTGAGATTTTCACATTTTTTAGAAGCAAGCAAACAACAGTTCCCAAAACGGTGGTGGTTTTAACATTATCGAATTCTTTTCACCTCCTTAGACTTAATGTTTTCAATTGACTGTGTTCCTGCTTGGTAACTTTAAAAACAATTATGTCCCTTAGGCTCTTCAAAATTCATAGGCTCTTGTCATCTACTACAGAGCTCTGTTGTGATAGGATTTTCCCCAGATTGGAGATAAAGTGCAACACTATATACATTATAATTAGCAACTAGCCATTTCACTTCTTTGGTGTTTTCTTCTTGCCACTCTGGTTATTAGAGAAAGGAAGTCCAGAACACTGTGATGGGGAGTTATGGGCGTAATTATTTATTTAAAAAAAAATAAAAATTCTTGCAATAATTTCAGCACAGTTCAAATGAGCATATAATTTTAATGCACAGAGTTGACTGGCATAAATGAAAGATCCAGTAGTCAGGTGGAGGGTCCAACGAGGCTCCATGTATAATTGCATCCAAAGAAATAACAGATGACCAAAAGATCTGTCCTACAGAATTTACAATTAAGTAGACACAATTTCTGTATCAGTGACCAAGTACACCCCATTAACACTGGAGTGCATGATGAATCCAAATATTTCTATCAAGCATTTATTATTTCTGTCTTTCTAATAATGACTATAGGTTCCTTTGTGTGGCAGAAAAGAAGACAAATTTGATAAACTTCAAAAACTTATAATTTTAAAAGAGCTTGCCTTCCTGAGTTTTAACAGAATAGCTTCATTTTCTTGATATAATGTTCCCAAATAATAAGAAAAACATACCTTGAAATACTCTGTTCTGTGAATGCCTTTTGTGTAACAGCAGCAGCATTGTTATTCTGTGTCATCTCTTGTTGATAAACCTGTTTGAGTTCTAATAATGGAAAACTATCATGTTGATTTGCTTCATATTAACCTCATCTTCTTGTCATCCTACAGGTATTTTCCATTACAAGATACAAATATATGGTGATAAGGAAATTATTTTGATAAAGTGTGACAAAGATTTAGAAACAGCTGCATAGCAGCTTACTTTATAAAGAAACAATGGCATCATGAAGATGCATCTGTCAAATGTCTTTGGTAATTTTAAGTGTTGTCAAGACTTTCTGCATCTGGCTATAAGCAACAAAGGGGTTTCTTTTCTGTGTTATGAATATTATTTTTTAATAACTTAGAACTTCTAAACCAATGAGTAAGAAGAGTTGAAAATAATGAAACCACCAACAAAACTAGCATTAGGTACTGTGAATAGTTGCTCTAGCCAATTCTGATGTGTTAGCTTCAGATTACAATAGCTTTGTATCCCAGGCACTGAGCTGCTGATTGATGCTTTTATATTTTTTCCCATCAGCTGTAGCACTTGGGAAAAATGAATTATTCTGATCCCATAATGACAATACTAGTATCACAATCCAGAAAATATCGAAGCATACAGACATATACACTTGTTCTATACAGAGAATGGTGTTTATTTTATACTTAGCAATGACCAGCAGTGACTCAAAGCTGGCACGGTTTCTGGCTTTAACAAGAGTTATTGCTTCAGTGCCTTCCAACACAACAGTAACTTGTCCAGTTGAAAATATAAAACTTTGTTTCAGAAGGTAAGCTCTGTGCTTACTTAAAATGTGTAATGCAAAGGCTTGAAAAGAATGCAAGCCTCTATGTTGCATTGTGTTTCTCTGTGTTGGAGTCAAGTCCCTGGGGAAAGATCTTGAACAGAAATGATACTATGTTTAAATCCCTGAGATGTCCTCTAGAATTAATAGCAATACTGACTTTACAGATGATTTCTGAGTTACCAGGAAAACTCGTCAGGGAACCTGCAGTGTTACAGGCTTGGGGAGAAGTGGCTGGAAAGCTGCACAGCAGAGAAGGACTTGTGGGTGGTGGTAGACAGCCGACTGAAAATGAGCCAGCATTGTGCTCAAGCAGCCAAGAAGGCCAACAGCATCCTGGCATCAAGAACAGTGTGGCCAGCAGGAGCAGGGAGGTGATTGTACCCCTGTACTTGGCACTGCTGAGGCCACACCTTGAATACTGTATCCAGTTTTGGGCCCCTCACTACAAGAAGGATGTTGGGGTACTGGAGTGAGTTCAGAGAAGGGCAACGAAGCTGGTTAAGGGTCTGGAGAGTTTCTACTATGAGGAAAGGCTGAAGGAGCTGGGATTGTTTAGTCTGGAGAAGAGGAGGCTCAGGGGGGACCTTATTGCTCTCTACAACTACCTGAAGGGAGGTTATAGGGAGGTGGGGGTCGACCTCTTCTCCCAAGTTAAAAATGGCTTCAAGTTGCGCCAAGTGAAATTTAAGTTAGATATCAGGAAAAATTTCTTTACAGAGAGGATGGTTAGGCATTGGAATGGGCTTCCCAGGGAGGTGGTGGAGTCCCCATACCTGGAAGTGTTTAAAAACCATGTGAATGTGGTGTTGGGGGACAATGTTCAGGGACCCTGGCAATGCAGGGTGAACAGTTGGACTCGATGATCGTAAAGGTCTTTTCCAACCAAACAATTCTATGACACTATGATTCCTCCTCTTGTTGCTCTTGTGTCTGCAGGCTCTGGGCACTGAACTGAACTTGCTCCTTCAGCTCATGAGTGTCTTCTCACAAATCCACAATCCCACCCTGCCATCCAGTTTCTTTGTCCTACCTGTTTGAATGTAAGTGCTTCAAACCAAATGAGTGCTTCTCTTACCACCTCCTAGGAAGATTTAGTGCAGTGTTAGTGGCATTATGTGACAGTCCAGGCACGAAAGCAAGGTCAGATCTATTCCTAGGGCCCTGTTGGCTTCTATAACTGCCTGAGTTGTACTTTAACTGTATGTGACACCCACTGAGTGAATTTATTGTAGCAATCACTCTGAGCATATCTCAAGGATTTCATAATGATATTTTGCTGTTTGCAATGTCAGAGAGAGAACAAGAGCGTGAAATAAAATGCACAGAATTTCCTGTCTTATGAAAGAAGAATGGAAGAACAGAAAACAGGCTGAATTTCTCCAGGGTAATTTTATGTAAAAGAAGACCAGAAACATCCTTTAAGGTCTGAAATGTCAAGCTTGTAAAAATAGTATTCTTGGGAGTTGTATTTGATCATTTGTTAAATACTGTGATATAAAATGTAGAAGTCCTTGTGTAATGCTTCAAATCCCTAATCTAGTTTAAAAGGTCAGTTGAAGCCTAAAAGGACTTGACATTTTCCCTTTAAAAATCTGACTTTTTGACTCAGAGCTAACAACATTTGAGCCTGAATGACCTGAAGGATAAATACAAAAGCTGATTTCAATTGAACTATTTAAAAAAGTAGAGGATCTTCTAATTTGTAAGATAGTATTCAGGGAGGTTTTTCCATTAAGAACTCAATCGACTGAAAAATTATTTCCTTGGGTATTCCACAATCTTTCAATGCTTGTGTAAATTTTACACAGGATGGGGGCAGCTAGTGAGTGAGGTTGAAGATGTACAACATAATGCTAGGAGAGCAGAAACCTCTTTAAGAAACAGAGGTATCTGCCTCAAAAAAACCCAAAAAAACAAAAAAAAACCCAGTACCTATTCCATCTCCTCCTTCACTGCTTTCTTCATTCTTTTCTTGCCCAGCTCCATCTCTACCAGAAAGTCACTGTGGAAACTTAAAGAATGGCCTTTTTTCTTACCAAAGTCTCCATTACTCCCTGATTGCCTCCTTCCCTCGTGACTTCCAGCGCCAAACCTCCTCCTCATTGCTTGGTACCCTTCATTTTTTTCCAAAGCTGTGACAGAGAAACTAGGGCTGCCTCATGGCACATCAACCTCACTACTCAAGACTCTCATGCTCATGTGTATTGGCCCCCCTATAAGTTCCCAGCTGCCCACGAGGCTTGAGGTGAGGATGGGTCCACATGAGGGGTAAGGACCTGGACATCCTATCCAGCACCATTTCTTATGGGGCTGAGCTGAGCCTTCAGCCATGGGTGTCCCCAAAGCAGATGTGCAGGTCTCTAGACCCTCCAGCACTGGGTGATATGTACCTGGACCCCAAGCCCAACTCTGGCAGTCAGATAAACAACAAGACTGAAGATCACCAGCTGGAGGCTAGGAGTGAGGTAGAGGGTGACAGAGGGGTGACACTGCGTGACACCTCACAAAGCCCCTGCAGAAGCTTCCCTCTGACTTTTCCCCCCATGTGAGCACCTGCTTCCTATGGCCAACCATCACATGATTTCCACGTCATAAGTGGGACTGCTGTGCCACGCGTAAGATCAAATAATTTCATACTCATCAGTCATCCACTGGAACAGAAATATAACTGACTTAACAGAGTCTTGTCCCAAGATCGATGTCTCCCAGCTTCCATTAGTGTTTATTTTTGATGAATGCCTCACTTTCAGCTCACATCCACCCAGCAGCTGGGGACTATTATACTGTGACAACCTTCTATTCCATTGTCACAGTGTCAAATGCCTGAAAAGGATAATAGGTAGATTTTTCCACTCTTCAGATGTTAAGGAATTAGTGGAATTCCTATTCCTTATTTAGTTACTTCTTAATTTTAATGAATATCTGTAGTGATAATTACTAGAACCCTATATTGATAAAAACTGTCACATTCTGCATGTTAATAATAGCACAAATTTGATATTTATGTAATGCTGTTCTTTTGTAAATATAGACATTTGGTAATCATTATGATGATAAAAATAATTAAAATTAATGAAACAACCTATTATCTGTTCTGCCTAACATCTTTTAATTAAGTAACAGAGAGATTTTATAAGACTTTTATAAGACACACTGCAGAGTATTGTTTCTGTAAATGTTTATGTATGAAAATACTACCATTTCGGCTTTGATAGACTTAATGTGAAAGACTGGAAGAAGATTGACAGTAGATACATAAAAAATATTATTTCAGACATTTAAAAAAAATTAACCACACTTAGTTAAGAATAAATTGAATCTTGTTTGGGTGTAGACTGGAGTTTGATTGTTCACTGAAGGCTATAACAATGGAAAAGTCTACACTGGGATTTGATAGTTTGCATTAGGGAAAACCTTTGTGATAATTTATTCTTCAGAAATTTCTAGCAGAGTGAATGTTGGAAAATTCATTAGGTCAGTTACTCACAAAAAAAGTGAATTTGTATGTGAGTATGATATGTAAGGTCCTTTTTTAATTTGGAGTTGACCAAGAACCAAAAATGTACGAGGACTGGTTAGATTCAGAGACAATTCAGGCATTTGAAGAGGTATAGTAAGTGCTCCAGCCTTCATCTAGTACCAGTCTATATTATAATTAAAATTTTTAAGCTGTATTTTGAATGTCAAAAAATATAAGCAGTAGTACAATCCTTTTTTACTTTGGATTTCTTAGATATTAATATCTATACAGAAGAGTTTTCTTAAATAATAATAGTGTTTTCTTAGTATGACCATAACCTTTAGGATTATATCTACAATAGACACAGTTTGTATTATTTGGTAGTATCCTAAGCTGAAATCTCATCTTGTCAACACACACATTTTTAATGCATTTCTTGACAATAAATAATTTACACTAATTTCCTTTGATGCTACCTTTGTACTCACTAGAACTGTCAAAAAAATACAGCACAGAACTTACTTTAAGAGTTCGTATGTATTTCCTTTTTATTCCCAATCACTGATGCTGGAGAATACTCATGTGGGTAGCACTTACAGTACCAGCAAACATTTCAGGAAAAGATGCAAATTGTACATACCTTATTTTTGTCTTTCAGTCTTAACTAGGGCCTAATATACTAACAAATGTGGGCAGATTCTCATGCATACTGTGATATATCATCACTACATTCAGCCAAGAGTGAAAGAAGCGATTTTGTGAGGTCATAGGATGGTTAAAGCTCTTCTATTTGACTTTTTCTTGGGTTCATCCACACAATTTTAATCTCAAAGGTTGTTCCCCTTCTTTACCTAGTTAATTCCTTCTTCTACAAATCTGATATAATTCATTTGAGAAAATCTACATAGGAGTTTCTTCTTCCAGACACAGCCTGGTGTTATGCAGAGGCTATGATGACACAATCACAATGAAACTAATGAAAAAACCTCACGAAGCAGAGGAACAAAATATTTTCTCTTTTTTAGTCCAAATTTCACTCTCACATTTGTTTGGAAATTACGGGAGCTAGATGGGGAAGTTAAAAACCCGTTTAAAACAAAACAAAACAAAACAAAACAAAACAAAACAAAACAAAACAAACCACAAAACAAACCACAAAACAAAACAAACAAGCACACACAACTACTTTAAAAAGTGGAACTCCAGAACTGAAATACTTTGTTCTAAGTGCAAAGACTTAGAGTTGTGTATGATGCTACACTGCTACCTGGAATTTGCCTCCTTTCTGGTGCCACACCATTGTCTGAGGGTTAACGTTTGCTGGTAAACTGGTATCTCCAGTGATGCATAAGAACACTTCTGTTCTTGAAGAATGAGAGTGAAGAGTGAAAGTGGTATTTAATGGAAAATTCCACCCTGTTCACCCATTCACAAGGATGTTGTTGTTGTGGCAACTGGACCACAACATTTAAGACTTACTACAACTGTACTATAGACCTGTGGAGGAAAAAAAAAACAAAACCCAAAACAAATCAAAACAAATATCTTGATAAACACATCAAAGTACAGTTAGATTTTTCTAAAAATGATATAGAATAATGAATTTTAGATACATTCTGTGATAACCTGAAAATGAATATGAAACTGCTGAGGAGGAGTGAAGTGAAAATATTCCCCTTTTAGAATTTCAGAGTCTAAATTGACATTACCTGGAATCATGCTTAATTTCTTTGGAAACATTTTACACAATTATTGCAAATATACCATTTTGTTGCTTTGAACTGACAGTTAAAACAAGCTCTTGTAGCACAGTCTGTGTGCAAATCCTCTTTTCAAGTGCTGTCTTTCACTAATAATGATATAAAAAAAATTGATGGAAATATGATTTATATCTCCAGAAATTTACAGGGGACTACAAATGTTGACTTGAATCATGCTGCTTTTAGGCAGCCACTATAGCAAAAATGTTTCCAACATCTTTCCAATGCAGCAAGCAGGAATATAGTAATAGTCTTCCTCCAGATGCATTACATTGTTAAGCACTTAATCTCAAGGACCTTTTTGAAGTTCAGATAGTCCTACTTTATTCATCATCTAATGTTTAGTTTAAAGAAACAAATGATTGAGTTGAAAGTCTTTCAGGAACAAAATTCCTTTTTTCCCCATACATAAACAGAGTTGCAGCCTTTGCATTTTTCGCCATCTGGCCTGCAGTGTGATATGACATTAGTAGCATTTCAGGTTTATTCCCTTTTCAAAAAAAAAAAAAAAGAGAGAGAAAGAAAAAGAAAGAAAAAACATAATCCTAATCTATAGTATGAAGAGTATTAAAATGAAACATCTGCCTCACTGAAATGAGTGGATGAACTCTGAAGTCTACAAGCTGCTGGAGTTTGTCAAGTACATGTTTACATTGCTGACTGTTGTAAATTTGCAGGAAGATGACAAGAAGTCTACAAATTAAAATAGTTTATTCAAATGTTTTTAAACATCTGTTTCAAACAGAGGAGGCCAGAAGAATGAAGTGGTATGGTGATCACAGGCAGACGGGGATGCAATAATATTATACTTTGGGTTACATCATAAAAGCCTATGGCAACAGAGGCTTGTAACTGCAGATACTGGTTTGTGGAATGAAGCTGACAGACTGGAGTGCTGAGACGGTGGTTTCTGTCATCTAACTACGTGACTCTATCCAGAATAAGGAGAAAATGTGGTCAAATGCCCCTCAAAAAGTTTGCTTTTATTACAGCACCTGCTGATTACAAAGACATATAAATTCTGTGCTTTGAACACCTCCAGGAATGAAAGATGGCAGATTTCTCAAGAACTTTGTATAATCAAGAAGCACTTGACCAATGAGCCTGTTGTTTAGCAAACAAGAGTTAGTCCTCATTATCAAAGGGTTTTTTACTTTGCAGGACTTCAAATCCTAACATACAGATCTTTTATTAATTACCAAAGAGAACTTGAGTCATTGCCTTTTACTGAATAGAAACCTTTATTTTCAGTCTAAAAAAAAAAATAAATCCAGAGATGATTAATGAAATGGTTGCAGATTTTTTTGCCTCACACTTGTTTGAGAGGCAGCCAAGAATAAAACTTAAAATTCCAGTATCTTCCGGGTCAGTATTCTTTTAAAAAACATTTTAATATAAAAAAAAGTTAATCACTAAACTCCTTTGGAGTCTGCTGGGACCTAAGCACTTTTACAATAAAGTAAAGAAAATGCAAAGATTTAAGTCTTTAGCTCAAGAAAAATTAAACTATTCCACTGCCTTCAAATTGCCTTTGAGCTGATGAAGCACAGTGCCAGGAAACTAATCAAGGTGACCATGACATCACTATGGCCATGGCATAATTATGTCCAATGCTGTCTATCCTACTCATTGTTAGCACACTCTTCAGTCCAGTTTCGGCACATGCCAGTCATCAGTTAATATGCAGTTGTGATAAGGGAGACTGAAGGGGAGTAGGACATAGGGATTATGTAAGACAAAACTACATTTGGTTTTTTTTGGGGGGGGGGGGGAATAGCTGAGATATGAATTGAATGTAGTGATGTGGATATGAGATATGCCAATTGCACTAAAAGCTAGAAAAAAGCCTTCGGCCCATTTTCTTTCCAAGGTCTGTGTGATAATTAATTTTAGCTAGCATTATGACAGCCAACTGATTTTTACCATGTATTTGATTAATCTGAATGATGCAATAATTTATTTGCACCACTGCTTTGAAACGTTATTTCGGGAAGATTAATTCCTGTTTGCTTAACTTCATGTTTATGTACTCAGGGTAACAATGCCTGCTTGTGTTTGTAAATTAATGACACTATTACTGATTGCATCAAACCAGAGCAGGATGAGCCTCTACTTGTGTTCCCTGAGTACTGTCCAGGCTGCTCCACCAGGAATGTCTGGCCTAGGTGCTAATGCAAAGACATACATGAGGTTTCTCAGGGCAGTCACACAGCAGCACAACCTAAATTAATGTTGGAATTTCAAGGAGAGGAAGTAAGAGGAAAGCATGAAAGTGAAGAAGGCTGATTTATAAGATAATGATAAAGGAAATAATAAGGCCCCCTCATCCAAGGCACACCACAGGACAGTACAGGTCTTTGCTCTGGAGACATAACTCAATATACAGTTAATACCAAAGAATGCAGTTAAGCTTCATATTAATCTTTACATAGTTATCTGATGAGTTTGAGATAGATTTTAGTACAATCTTTTTAATTTTAGTGACTAATGTAATGTATCTCCATGTTACCTCAGTTTAGCTAAACTTGTAGTCATTATTACTGGCTACAAGTCTTATTATTTATTTTCATGGTTGTTGCCCTAGAATTACTTTGAAGGGGAGGATCCCAGTAGTATATTTTCATTAGACATCTCTATGTCACAGACATGATTTTCTTAAAGACTTTTCATGACTTCAGTAAGAACTTGTCTATCTCTTTAAAGTACACCTTCAGATTCCTCACAGTTGGAATCAAGACTAAGTGTTTACCTTCTGAATCATTTCAGTTCATCTTTTAGGGTCTCTACACAGATCTGGGCTATATCACATAAAGACAACATATTAAAATAATAGCTCATACATAAAACAACACAAGTTTTATGACAGTGGTTTAGATATGGTATATTTAAAGTAACAAATTAAGAGATTACTTACCCAAATAATAACAATAATAATTGCAAAGTATGTTTTTTGTCTAGGAGGTGATTACAGTCTTCATAGACTTTTGTCCTGGGTTTGGCTAAGATGGGGTTAATTTTCACCAGAAGCTGGGAGAAGGCCTCAGGCAGGACAGACAAGGGAACCAGACAATGGAATATAGAATACCATATGGATCTCATGCCCACTATATAAGGGTGAAGGCCAGGCCTGGCTGGGGACAGTCTGGGTCTGGGGCAGTGTCATCAGTTCAGAACTCAACCAATCTGGTGGTTTATATCACTTGCTTTATCTATTGTTTCATTACTGTTATTGTTAGTACTGTTTCTTACTTCTTTTGCATTGTTCTATTAAATTCTCTTTATCTCAACCTATGGAATTTTGTCTTTTTCTCCCTATTCTTCCCATTTTGAGGAGGGAGGTGGTGGTGAGTGAGTGGCCATGTCTACACCATGACAAATTTATACCATTATTTGTTCCTGTAAATATTATTTACTCTGAGGTTGAGCAGAGAGGTAGGGGTCATGCATTTTAACAGGGAATTTTGGTGGAAAGCAAACTAAGATCTGATGGAGATAATAGAGTGGATTTTTTAGGTCCAGCAGTCAGTTAAGACATCTTGCTTAAAATAGTCTCCAGAAGCACTAAGAAGCACTGGCTAGTACTTACTGAAATAAAGAAGTGCCATTTTCAAGACTTTTGGCTAGCTGCCCCAGGCTCAAGTCTGTTCCTGTTGTAATGTTTGGTGAGATCATCACTCTTGAGAACACAGTTCCAAATAAATTTTCTCCATCAAGGTGAAATTTTCTCCATCTCTTTTTTATTAATGTTTTTAATTTCACTTGAATGTAATACTCTCTTTTATCTAATTCTTCATTTATTAGGAAAAAGATTGCTATCGCAAATTTACGTGCTGAATTTTCCAACTGCTTGGTTGTCAGTGAGTTGTGTTCCTAATTTAACCTAGGGTCCACGTCTGATAAAAGCACTGGAAAGGAATCTTTCTGAAAATTTAAGAGCTTAAGGGGTATGTAAAATCTTCATTTCCTCATTCACTTAGTAAATCTCTTCCTACGAAACCCACAAAGCTTACACAATTACAAAATGTGGAGGAATGCTTGATGAGAGAAACATGTCTCTTAAACTTAGAAACAAATAATCACACCCTAGGTAATTCTTTAAATGCTATTTAGATGGGAAAGAAAAGCTAAATACCCACAGTGAGTTTTCATTTTCTATCTGCTTCTTGAAGCTAATGAAGTCATAGAAGCATAAAACAGCTTTTACATGTGGAGCACAACTTTAATACATCTTTTGGGTTCTCAGCTCATCAGACTGAAGCTCAGACAGACGGCCAGAACAATTCAGAAAACGTAGAAAATGTACAATCATGGAATCTTCTGTGGCCATAATTCCAACCAGTGGTTATGTACTGCCTCATTCTATAAAGGGATATAACATGTATATGTAAATACATGTTGTGGAGATACGTGAATATGTCATGTGCAGAACAGGCTTAAGAAAAGATAATTTATTGGACTGCATTTACACTGAGAGGCAAATCTACAGAGAAGGAACCAACAATCCACCTAACTAAAAATATGCTTCCAGCATGTGGCCTAGGAGAGGGTATGACAAACCCCTGTGATGCTGGTGCACCAAACTGCATTTTGTGGAAGGGCTTTCTGCAGAGATGCAGCCGTGATAATAAACAGAACACAGATTTGTCCAGAGCTGTGTCAGCTCCATACAAATGCAGGCTCAGGACAAAGCCACTGGTTCCTCTGTTGAAGTCAGTGGAGTTACACAAATACATGATTTATTAAAGTTTTTATCTAAACACATGGTTTCTATTGTAGTGATGATGCCAGAAGCATTGTTACCTTCTCCACTCCCTGATGCAGTAAAAGAGCTGATAAAATATATCACATGCACAGGTTCACAAGCTGTACTGCATGGTTACAAAAGAAAACACAATGCTCATTAGAAAGTAATCCTGTAAGAGAGTTTGTTCTTCCTCTGTGGACAGAAAATTACTGTTTACCAATGCTAAGATAATTAAATTGATATGTAACATTAGAGCTGTATTTTATGTATGTGGACAATCATCTCTGAACACAATTTGAATCCATAGCAGCAAATAATAATACAATTCATTTTTTATTTTATTTTTTTTTCTGCAAATAGAACAGAAAACCTTTGCCTATGAACAAATAGTGGAAGGAACTGTGAACATAAAGATTAATTAGGTGGAGAAATATTTTTCCATTTTGCTTTTTTGGCTGGGAGTAGGAAAAGCTGAGGAAGGTGTCTACGAAACCTGATCTCCAGACTGCAATTTAAAATCCACAGACTTTTCATCTACTGAATTTTGACTGACAGAAAGAAAGCTGGCCATAGAGTAGCCTTTCAAAAGCAAGAATATTTGCAAAGAATTGGAAAAGTGTGGAGTTACTACTCCTGCAAATTATAGTTTTCTGAATTATCTAGAATTTCATTCAGTAGAAAAAGAATATAACAAAATATTTGTGGTACGGTTAAACAATTATAATTGTCTTACAGCTACATATTTTGGCAAAGAATTCTATGTAAAAGTATGTCAAAAGTGTAATAATATAGTGTACCTCAGCACCTAAAATAGTGTTGTTAAGGAAATAGCTATTTTTCCAAGCATCTTTTACTGATCATAGAGTCTTTCAACTTGAATGTAAATGAAAAATTCTCCGAGTTATCCTACAGAGTGCTTAATATTTCTGTGGTGGATTTCTGAGGTCTTCTCAAATGTAAAATATTTTATGAAGGGCCAGGCTTTTCTAATCAGGTTTCTTCTGCTTTCCAGTTTCTCTAAAAGACACATTGTTGAAAATGTTTTCCTTTCACAGGAATTTTGTCTATTGTTTATACAGGTATCACAGAGAGATATGTTTGATACAAATTGTTTCAGTTGGAAAGAGCTCTGCCAAAGAAAACAGACAGGCAGATGTTTGCATTGCATATAAAAATTTTGTTAAATATGTCTGCACCTGTGTAAACACAAATTTATTTCCAAGAAGTGCCCCTGCAGCTGCAAAAGCTTTCAGATGTTGCCAGACAAGTTATTTTTATTAAACCATGTAACATACTAAATAGGTCTTTTGATGGTTGTCCTGCTGTAGAACACGAAGCATAAAAATCTTGTCCATTTTTAGGGAAAATATTTTTTATTTTTATTTTTCAAAAATTAACAGAGCTTTGGGCCCACTTTATCATTTTGGTTTATGTTATGTTTGTATGAAAATGTAAAGCCATGATTGGTTGTATATATTGTATGACCACTACATGTGTGTGTGCACGTGTGTAGAGTTTTAGATTTTGTTACCACCCCAGTATATGTCAGAGGTGACGGAGAGATTTTTACTGCCTGCAGCAGACTATGAATCACAGTTAAGTTGAAATGCCTGGATCTCCTGTGTTGTCTTTTCTGTCCTTCACCTTCAACAAAGTATAACAGACTATTTAAAGACCAGCAGATGCTGAGAAAAATCTGAGACAGTGCACTGCTTCTTTACAAAATAGCAGCACTTAGTTTCCTCTCGATCCAGGTGGACATGGAGGAGGTGCTGCATGGCCAGCCCAAGGAGGGCAGAATTGGAAGCTGTGGAAGGAGCAGGGACCTTTCTCCCTGCACCCCCCACCACACTCTCTCTCCAGAAAGAAGGGAGCAGAGGGGAAGATTGTCTCCTGGCTGCACTGGAAACCTGCTTGGATTGTTAGAAATCTGCGACTAAATTAAATGGCCAAAGAAAGTAGCACATCCACGTAGTTGAGAAGTAGGATGGACTCAGGTTGGTGTTTTCTGGCTGTAAAGCAGAATTTCTTCTGGTGACCCTCGAAGACACAAAACCACCTTGACAAGTCAGTGCAAGTGTGTCTGCAGGGACCTCCCATGTGACCAGAGGATGCAGTCCATATTTATGAGTATGCATCCTCCAAACTTTTAAGAGCCTTTGGTGTAGGAGTGATTGACATGATGTGCTTGGGCTCTGGAGTTCCCAAATACACATAAAGTAATTTGTCCAGTGTGTTTGCTGTCACTCTGAGGTTCATTCTGCTTCTGTGCCAGACTTGGACTGAAAATACATGTATCATTATTCAAATCTATACACATAAGCATTCAGTCTACATGCAACACATCAAGATGTCTACCTCTTAATAAGTTCACAGATCTCCCACTGACATTTATTTTATTTATTTATATTAAATCATTTTCAAGGAGAATAGAAGCTCTTTTATATACTGTGGGCTGTATGAATAGCTTCTCTAGAAAGCCGAAATCAGTGCTTAGTGATTCAGTAAGTGTTAGGTGCAGCACTGTTCCAAGGGTTAGGGAGCCTTGTTGGATGGGGTAATGCTGTGCCAAAAAGCCTATCCGAGCTTAGCTCTCCTTCCTGTCTCTCCATAAGGATGCAGAGGGCAAGGTGCTAAGGGCACTGCTTGAATTACAAGTAAAAACTGAACAGCCTGTGTTTTAATTTTGAAAGTGATCTATCCATACTTAATTCTTTTGCAAGGCTTATTTCTGATGATTAATGTATAAATCAAATCGCATTCAGGCACACATATATAAATACACTTTTAAAAGGCATTTCTGAGCCTTAACTTCCCTGAGCAGTGTTTCTGAACTTCCAATTCAAGCACAAGGGAATGGATCTTCTGTAAATGCCACAGTACCTTTTCTCAGCAACCTCAATCTTATTTCCCTGTGAAGGTCTCAAAGACATAATTAATTGGTAAGTAAGAGATCATGGAGCTGCCATGGCAGCATTCAGTGAGAAATATAAGCATCAAAGAAGGTTCTTACTCATGAATGCAACCTCAATCAGAATTCCTCATCTTCGCAGGAGGAACAAGCCTGAAATACTGAGAGAAGCAGTCTAAATATAGCTTGAATGTACCTGCTTGACATAAAGCAGTCATATTTCACATGTCCTAGTTTAAGCTAGAGTAGAAATAATTCTGTTCAGTGATTTTACTTTTCAGTCCAGTCTCTTCTAAGCCACTGCACTTTCTAAAGTTAATGGCATATTCTTCAGACAGCACCTGCTTCCAGCACTGATAGAGTTCAGTGTTTAGAGTTACTACTAAGGACTCCTGTGCAGAAACGTTTTTGCTTATACTTGCTCCTGTACACACCAAGGTCACGTCTTTTGTACCATGTTGGGGGGTACAGTAAGTAAGAGATCATACCTGTGAGGAGGAGTGGCCAGGACACGTGACCCTAAACTGACCAATGAGGGATTCCATCCCATATAAATCATATTCAGTATAAAGCTGAGACATCACAAAGGTCAAGCTCTTCTGCAATGGCCAGCATCTGAGGAGAATTCTGCTCTGCCTTCAATCCCAGTCTGTGTGTTCCTGAATGCAGTACCAGATTCCAACTCCTGAATCTGGTTCCCACCTGCTGTGAGTGTGTAGCTTGCATGAGATATATAAGAAAAATTTATATAGAACCTACAGAAGGCAAAGTTAGAAATATTTTGATCTTCAGAAGGTTTCATGCAAGACAAAAATTTAGGGTTCCAATAATTTTGTAGGTTGAACTTTCAGGTGCCTGCAGGAATGAGGTGTAAAAATACTCTGTCTGGAGAATCTTACTTGATAGTGAGTTGCATATATGCATAAGAACAAGTGAAATGTGTTGCTCCCTACTGAAGATGTCTTTAGTACTGTTTCATAATTTCAATAGCTCGTCCAAGAGACAAAACTGTATGAAACAAGTAATAAGAACAATTTTCAAGCAAATGAGTGTTGAAATACGTTTATGAATTCAACTGCAATTAAGAAATGTAAAAATGGTGAATCACACAAAGAGACACAAATATTAAAGCACAAAAGCAGTAGGAGAGTGGGAAAGGGAGAAAAAAGCCCTTATCCAAAGAAACACCCTCCCACATGAACATTTCTGCTGGTGAGGAAAAATATGAACTTCAGATTGTATGTGCAACTCTCCTACCTTGTAACAGATGATAACAAGCACAAGACTGAACTATTTTGTGTCCAGGTCCTGTGATCATGATTGGTGAAGAGTAACTGCTTTCTCTGCCATTTCTGTATAGTGGAACTTTGACCCATGATATGGAAGTGGTTTACTCCATACCCATGCTGATGACTACAATTAATTATGTGTGAACTTGGCTTTTGTGAACAGCATCTTTTTTATTAGTTTGTATGAGAGCTTGCTAGTTGGAACACCCCCACTCCAAAAAAACCCAACAAAACCAACCACCCCCAAACAAACAAACAAACAAACAAACAAACAAACAAACTCAAAACAGAACAGAAAAATAAAAAGACATGGTCAGTATACCTCCATTAGTCTTGGTAAGACATAAGGAGGGATGCATATCTCCAATCAAAGGAAAAACATTCTTCTTTAGCAAAAAGGATGCAGTCCTTTCTCAGGAGGCATCAATAGGGTACAGTGTGAGATGTACAGTGTGAGGCATGCTGTCATCTGTGATGGAAAACCTATGTCCATCAGTCTATCTGCTGAATGGATAAAGAATCTGATGACAGCAATCAATTTGTGTTTTTTCCATCCAGACAAGAAGACCATTTTCTTAACTGTCTAATGTGTCCAAAATGTACAAAAGTAATTTGGCATTCCTTATTCTTTGGAGAAAGTACATCATGACTGCACAGCCAGAACTGTTGCAGAGGAATCACGAAATGCATCGTCCAAGTGGTAATTCATATTTTATTGAAGAAAGCCCTAAAATATAAAGTGATGGTTGATTATGGCAATCAAATCATGTGAGATGTCCATAAGCAATTATAATAAAATATTAAAAGAGTTTTATAGTCTAGCAAAAAAGATAAAAAATATATAGCTACACACTAGGTTTAGTTGCTTCAGTTTCCCTTTCATGCATTAAAAATGTATAAAGGGGCTGCCATCTCAGTTGCTTAGAATATCAAGCTACTTACTTTTTAAGAAACACCAACTTAAGTACAGTTGATTTGTCAAGTCACAAAAATTCGTCCCCACAAAGCTGCACATAACTGAGTCACACTCACGATCTCCCCCATATAATAAATTTAGAAGACTTATTAGAAAAAAACCTTTCTAACACTTAGAGATAAACTATGCTGTAGAAGTCTCTCGAAAAAGATAGAAATAAGTAGTTTAATAAACTCTAAATCATTCTTTAGGTTAGCTAATAGAAGCACCCGTGGTTATAAAATTAATCAGTCTCTGCTATTACAGCAAATTGGTGAAGATTGTATTGACACATCTTCATCTGCATGTCTCATCAGAGGTGTCCGTGCCATTTAGCTACAAAACCCTGGAGGCTTTACTCTGCACAGAATCTTATAATACTTCAATTAAGGGACACCAAGCTGCCAGCCAGACAGCAGAGCATTTATTTCTTGATGACTCCTTAAGTTGTGCCACAGGCCTATCATTAAGAGAATATTTTTCACAGCATGTTGCAAAGATCCTCATGCCATTAAAAGGAATTGAAAAAGCATCAATTTGTTGTTTCCACCTAACACAGATATTTTTCATTGCTGGAACAGTCATTAAAAACAATCTGTTTTATTGCATTCTGAAAAGATCACAGGAAGTACACATTGTGATTTATTTTAAGTATGACATTAGTATTAAAAGCATAGTGAATCTGAAGTATTGGAAATAAATACTTAAGAAAACAAAGTATTAAATATGCTTTCTTAAAAATTTTCCTGAAAAAATCCATTGCTACATTTTCATGAGACCTTCAAACAGAAATTCTTAAATGCCCTTGAGGGGTTTTATGCTTTTTGAGAGAGAATAAGGCCTTTTTTTTTTGCTGTGCAATATTCAGAACTAACAAACAACACCATATAATAGAAACAAAAATGAAAAGTGAATTTTTGTCCTCATATTCCTCCTATGATTGTGATCGTTCCTCAAGGTGAAGCATTTTAAACTCTAGGCCAGGGCATAGGAAGCTTCCAGAGACAAAAAGTGANAAGTGAAATGTGTTGCTCCCTACTGAAGATGTCTTTAGTACTGTTTCATAATTTCAATAGCTCGTCCAAGAGACAAAACTGTATGAAACAAGTAATAAGAACAATTTTCAAGCAAATGAGTGTTGAAATACGTTTATGAATTCAACTGCAATTAAGAAATGTAAAAATGGTGAATCACACAAAGAGACACAAATATTAAAGCACAAAAGCAGTAGGAGAGTGGGAAAGGGAGAAAAAAGCCCTTATCCAAAGAAACACCCTCCCACATGAACATTTCTGCTGGTGAGGAAAAATATGAACTTCAGATTGTATGTGCAACTCTCCTACCTTGTAACAGATGATAACAAGCACAAGACTGAACTATTTTGTGTCCAGGTCCTGTGATCATGATTGGTGAAGAGTAACTGCTTTCTCTGCCATTTCTGTATAGTGGAACTTTGACCCATGATATGGAAGTGGTTTACTCCATACCCATGCTGATGACTACAATTAATTATGTGTGAACTTGGCTTTTGTGAACAGCATCTTTTTTATTAGTTTGTATGAGAGCTTGCTAGTTGGAACACCCCCACTCCAAAAAAACCCAACAAAACCAACCACCCCCAAACAAACAAACAAACAAACAAACAAACAAACAAACTCAAAACAGAACAGAAAAATAAAAAGACATGGTCAGTATACCTCCATTAGTCTTGGTAAGACATAAGGAGGGATGCATATCTCCAATCAAAGGAAAAACATTCTTCTTTAGCAAAAAGGATGCAGTCCTTTCTCAGGAGGCATCAATAGGGTACAGTGTGAGATGTACAGTGTGAGGCATGCTGTCATCTGTGATGGAAAACCTATGTCCATCAGTCTATCTGCTGAATGGATAAAGAATCTGATGACAGCAATCAATTTGTGTTTTTTCCATCCAGACAAGAAGACCATTTTCTTAACTGTCTAATGTGTCCAAAATGTACAAAAGTAATTTGGCATTCCTTATTCTTTGGAGAAAGTACATCATGACTGCACAGCCAGAACTGTTGCAGAGGAATCACGAAATGCATCGTCCAAGTGGTAATTCATATTTTATTGAAGAAAGCCCTAAAATATAAAGTGATGGTTGATTATGGCAATCAAATCATGTGAGATGTCCATAAGCAATTATAATAAAATATTAAAAGAGTTTTATAGTCTAGCAAAAAAGATAAAAAATATATAGCTACACACTAGGTTTAGTTGCTTCAGTTTCCCTTTCATGCATTAAAAATGTATAAAGGGGCTGCCATCTCAGTTGCTTAGAATATCAAGCTACTTACTTTTTAAGAAACACCAACTTAAGTACAGTTGATTTGTCAAGTCACAAAAATTCGTCCCCACAAAGCTGCACATAACTGAGTCACACTCACGATCTCCCCCATATAATAAATTTAGAAGACTTATTAGAAAAAAACCTTTCTAACACTTAGAGATAAACTATGCTGTAGAAGTCTCTCGAAAAAGATAGAAATAAGTAGTTTAATAAACTCTAAATCATTCTTTAGGTTAGCTAATAGAAGCACCCGTGGTTATAAAATTAATCAGTCTCTGCTATTACAGCAAATTGGTGAAGATTGTATTGACACATCTTCATCTGCATGTCTCATCAGAGGTGTCCGTGCCATTTAGCTACAAAACCCTGGAGGCTTTACTCTGCACAGAATCTTATAATACTTCAATTAAGGGACACCAAGCTGCCAGCCAGACAGCAGAGCATTTATTTCTTGATGACTCCTTAAGTTGTGCCACAGGCCTATCATTAAGAGAATATTTTTCACAGCATGTTGCAAAGATCCTCATGCCATTAAAAGGAATTGAAAAAGCATCAATTTGTTGTTTC